>JAECUM010027172.1:0-53725 GCA_016617855.1 Megalonaias nervosa | reverse complement strand
GTGTAAATAGGGCGGGAATTAACGTTAATGTCAGCTAAAAGAAGCGTGTGCTGTTTTTGTAATATGACCAAAGGGTATTTCATGGTCCACAGTAAATGTTTATTCAGTGACCAACGGGTAGGTCGTTGTCCACAGTAAATGTTTATTCAGTGTTGATGATAGAAGATGTCAATTTTCTTTGACAGGTAGGACCGACATGAAGGTATGGAGAATATTTGTAAAGGACTTAATGCCAAAAGCAGAAGCTGATACCGTCCTCCAGAAATCAGCCGGCGCACCCGGCAATTATTAAACGTCCAAAATCTATATCCAGTCACTATTCTCTGTTCAAGTTATAGAACGGACACATCACTGTTTTAGAAAATGAGACACATCTATCATGTCTATCTAGAGGCGTGAAAAGCGAGCCTCAACTACAAAAGTTTTGAAACACAATGGGTACATGTCAGCTAAATGCCACATGGGAAGTCAATCCCATAATAGCAATTAATATTTCACAAGTGGGTCATGTGTGTTGAAGGAGTCCAACACAAATTTAGAAGAAAACAAAAGAAGAAACACACACTCAAGGATGACTGACAGATAAATGAATGGATGAACAGAGGACAAGTAGATGAAGAGATAAATGATATAGTTGAGAAAGGGTCAGGGTATATATATATATATATATATATATATATATATATATATATATATATAAAGAGTATATATATATATATATATATATATATATATATATATATATATATGTATATATATAAGGAGAGAGAGAGAGAGAGAGAGAGAGAGAGAGAGAGAGAGATTAGTCTGAGCTGTCGCCAACTCATGAAAGCTAATAGACAGTACTGAATGTCAGTCATCTTGGTACAATAATCATCTCTGAAAGCATTCAGAACCGTGCTATGTTACCGTGCAAACTGATACTTGATTGTTATGTCAAAGTTCATTGGTAAGTTACCTAGCGAACTCTTACTTGATTGTTATGTGAAAGTTCATTGGTAAGTTACCTAGCGAACTGTTACTTGATTGTTATATCAACGTTCATTGATAAGTTACCTAGCTAACTTTTACTTAATTGTTATGTCAAAGTTCATTGGTAAGTTACTTAGCGAACTTTTACTTGATTAATTGTTATGTCAAAGTTCACTGGTAAATTATTTAGCAAACTGCTGCTTGATTGGTATGTAATAATTCATAAAGCATACTGAAGTAATTTTTGTAGGCGAACACACTAAAAAGCACCAAACAGCAAGTGACATAGCATGGCTCGAGATCATCACAGAAAGTCCGCAGTTTGGTATTACTTTTTTGTTTTTTCGATTCCGAGTTTGAGACGGAGTTGCACCCGACCCGGCACGACTACATAAATTGTGACAAGAATAGACGTGTCATGATGGCTAAAATACAGACAGAACCGGAATAATATGTGTTTATCATCAATTAGAGTTTATTGACATAAGAATGAACAAGGACATAAACGGGGCATGTCTGTTATATAATTAATATGAATTTACGAAAATGTCAGGTTTAAGATCTAAGTGCATCTAAAAAGAAAGAAATTATCAAAATTTAACTTTGTCACTCCTACCTCCATTTTTTCTAGGCGGAGTGTAGTGTGTCATGTGTGCAAGAGTTATATATCATGGGTGTTGCCCGCACTGAAATATATTGTTAAGCAATACCCGTGAAACGTCTGAGAAAACAAATATTTTACATTTTACCTATATGAGTTTTTGTCTTTAAACACATTGTCGTTGTTACCATATTCATGTTTCATTTGGAAGACTCTTGACTCCGTCTAAAGAGATTCTAATGTAAATTTTCAAGCAGACTATGGTCAAGACCGAGGTGATTCCGGTTGAGAAAGCGGTCATATGCTCTTCCTTTGGGGCTATTGCCCTTAGCACGCTCGTTGTAACCAAGACCACTCTTGTTCATCGAGAAAATGTACTCGCTAATTTAAAAACTGCAAAATCCTAATATTGTTAATAGTTTAGAACTTTTCGATTTTCAACACGACATGAAGTTAGCTTAAAATTAATAACACATTATGAATAAAATGAGACTGACATAAAGTTAAAAAAAAAATTGCCATTGTGATTATCAAATCTTTTTTCACACTTCATTCTTTAAAATTCAGTATTCTAGTGTCATGACATACAAATGTTGGGTCTATAGTTGGCATGAGAAACCTTCTGCAGGGCACAGGCCGGATAAGCGATTTTAAAGCCACACCCTATGATGGAAATAAGTGGATAAAACAAGGTCTCGGGCACGATCTGGCCCGCAGGCCTTTGGTTGTACATGCCTAGTCTAATGAATATACATCGATCATCGATATATTCAACCTTGCTATAAAAGTTTCTGTTCGATAAAAAAAAGGAATTATTGAGATTCAGCTAAGAGTGAATTATTTATGTACCAAATGATTATGTACCAATCATTCATGTACCAAATGATCATGTACCAATCATTCATGTACCAAAACGATCATGTACCAATCATTCATGTACCAAACGATCATGTACCAATAATTCATCTACCAAACGATTATGTGCCAATCATTTATGTACCAAACTATCATGAGCCAATAATTCATGCACCAAACTATCATGTACCATCATTCATGTACCAAAGGATACAAACCTATTAATCATCCTACTAATTTTTTCAAATGTTTGTTTCTCCAAAAGTGATGTTCATAGTGTATTGCATTAATGAAGCTTGAAATTAGACTATATATGGCACGAAAGGCCTTACCAAAGTAAAGGCCTTCATATAATAAGGTTCCGCTCTATAGTTTCGTCCTTTGCACAGGTTTTGAATATTAACAAAAAGAATTTCACAGCTTTTTCTCGTTGGTAATCATGGTCATTTAAAATAAAAGTGTGTATCTTAGGTGCTTTTTTTAAAAGCACTTTTAAATCCTGTTCCTATGGTCTATGATTGATTGGTGCAATTTTGGGCTGAAGAGTACACCGCTTGACCTACGTGTGCATCTCTCAAAAGACTACTAGCTCCGCTTGGTCATTTTCACTTTCCGGACTTTGGAGATAAATTAGGGAAATGGGAAACATCTAGTCCAGGGGTCGGCAACTTACGGCACGCGTGCCATAAGGTGGCACGTCAAGAGGTTTTATGTGGCACGCGAAGGGCAGCCAAAAATCTCGATTTTAACAGTGTTACTCTCTTACTGGTGGCACGCGCTCGTACATTTTGTAATCAATCCTGAAAAAAGTGGCACGCTATATAAAATAGGTTGCCGACCCCTGATCTAGTCTATAACATATTCTAGCTGTTCTATTAATTGTCTGTTTGCTTTTTAAAAACACACACACACACACACACACACACACACACACACACACACACACACATATATATATATATATATATATATATATATATATATATATATATATATATATATATATATATATATATATATATATATATATATATATATATATATATATATATATATATATATATTAATTTATTACATTTTCAAATGCTAGTATTATTTACTCTGGCAAAATTAATTTTCCATATTTCAGTAACTGCTAAAGTTAATGTACTTGAACTAGTTAAGTTCATTTCTCGAGCCAATAAAAGCAGACATTTCAGTCAGCTGCCTGCTTTTGGATGAGCTTCGTTTCCCTAATACCACTTATAAAGAAATTTCACTCACAATACTTGAAAGTAGCACGAAGCTGTGCCAACATTCTCTCAACTGTACTTGCTGCAAATGTACACAACATCATGTAATACATGTACCTCAATCAGAAGTACCTGATAACTGTGTAGCAGAACATACAGTAGTGTAATCAATTTATTTCAGGAAATAATAACGAATCTAAGAAAGTAAATAACAGGGATATATTGTAAGCACTGTTTATAACTATTATCAAAGTAAACAAGAATGATCTCATGAATATAGAAACAGATTCATTCTGGTGTTAAGAATTGATAACTTATAATTTCTTGTTTCACATGATACGAATTTAACCAATCAAAATGCTTCTTTCAAAGACTGTACATTTTCAAAAAGTGTAATTTGCATAAGAGTACACCCTTGCAATGATCCCATGATGCATCATCTCTTAGCGAATAAACTATAGCTGGATTCATCTTTAGGACTTCAGGATGATCTTAAATGTGGTACTCGTAAAACGTGACTCGAATTGTAGCATAAAGAGAAATATTATTCTTATAAATTAGGTGTGGCATTATGATATAAGCAAAAGATTAAACCCTCAGTAAATGAACCTCAGTTAATTGTGCCTGGGTGTCTAACCATGTATGTTTAACGGGATTTCATAACCTATACATAAAGACAAATTATTTACAATAGAATACAATATTCTGTTTCCATACAGTTCAGGTAGTATGATATATTCAGTGAAGCCTCATTTAAACAGTGTCCCCTGTTGAAAGTGAAAAAAGAAAGACGACCTCCTGAGAAAGTTTACTACTTAAAAAGTTTAAATTTTACCTAAAAACAGACAAAAAGTAATCAATAAAAATTGGCCGTTTAAAAGAAAATGATTGATGAACAAAGATCGTATTGTAGCTAAATAAGATGCAGCACGCGTACAAAATACCAGTCAAGCATTAACCTATTGTATCGACCAAACAAATTTATTTATCATCTTGTTTTCTTGTCTTCATAGTCTTCTATGCTTTTTAACATTTGTTTTCGTACCTACTTACCATATACATGTATAAGTATGCAAAAATATTTAAAACCAGCGATAGCGGATTGAATAGCATCCCTTACGTTTAAAGCTATTATTTAAACCTAGAAATAGATTTGAAATTTTGCTCACATGGATGCGAACAAGTCAGCACAGTATAGGCCACATAAAATTAATTTAACTGACATTTTAAGCATACACGTACTAGTAAAGAAGAGAAGTATCATCTTTAATTGTCTTTCATGTTTTATTTTTTCTTGATGTCATCTCCGCCCAACAAGAATGTCAGTTTAAGGAACAACTATAGTATTCTAACACCATTCCGTTTATTTAAACCCCACCCCTTTACAGTCTTTAACAAGAGAAGGCGTCAAAGATATAATAATAAGCACAAAACTGTCAACTTGATGATCTTTCGAATCAAAAGGGATTTATTTAGCAACACGGTCGTCATATTTGCTTCGGTTAGTCTATGTTTCCAAGCAGCAGATGTGATGTTGTTCACCATCTTTGAAAATCTCAATAATTCCGTAAACATTGGATTTACATCTCTTGAACATTTGTACACAAGAATTCTTCCTATTTATTTATTCAGTTTGTTTTAGAAATATTAAAACTTGACATAGCAAATATAGGACGCAGATGAAACAGTTTTTACTGAAATTGACTATTCTAGAAATCAGAACTGTACAGCGAGCAGTCTGTTTGCTTGGTAACCTTGGGAGCTTCCATTTGCGTTGAAACGCCAATAATTTTACTGTGTTAGGGACCCCTTGGCGATAAATCAGGTAAAAAAATTATAAATCTATGAATGAAATAAAATTGTTTTTGTATTTTTTATATCCTTAATGATTTTTAAAATCGCGGTGGGGGGGGGGGTTTACATAAAAAACGGTAAGGTGTGTGAATATTATAGTGTATTGATGTAATATGTAACAACTTGTGTTTTGGTATTATGAGGAACAACTTGTTTATTGATGCAGCTTGAACCCATATTTAACTATCTGGTTGCAATTTCTACTGAGTGTGTATCAAAGAAACAATTATACAGCCAAATGTGAATTTTAGTCTCTTTTACTCCTTATATTGACAATATTTTGGGGCCAGCGTTACTACAGAGAGACTCGAGTATTTAACAATAATGAGTAAATGATTAAAATTTATGGTTTTCTTAAATCTTTAATCCGTCATTATTGTTCTTTTAAGTCCAACTGTGAGGAAATATTTATTCTTTTATGATTATATTATTCTTCACTTCAGCTTTGAGCGTCAGTCCTGTGGTAATATAATTTTCGATAATTCATTTATTCGGGTATTTATTATTAGTTAAGCTTGTACACCTGTCCTCCCTAAGAATGTCACGCGGTGCAGGATTTAAGTCGTGTCATAAAAATGGCTGCCTTCACCATGCATTTCGGAGTAATAAATATACTTCAATGGACTCGAGCAAAATTTTCACAGGGACATTAAAGGGATTCATTTGAATCACAAATTGTGATTTTTCTGACTCTTCATGATATGTCCATTTCCCTAAAAATGCGTATTTAAAATCTAATAGTTCGTATGCACTCCCTCACAGGTGTGAAAGTGGGTGGTTAATTCACATTTAATACATCTTCTTCTACAGAATGATGGAAGCTTGTCCAAGAAAAAGAAATTATACTTTTGCCACGCATAAATAACCATATTTTGGAACTTGCTTGCCTTTTACTTTAATGGCCTCACATGAAACGGAAAGACCATGCACACCAAAGAAGTTCTTCAGTGAATGAGCCAAGATAATTTACAGTCAGCAAGGAACGATACTGAACTTATTTGGTATTTCGCCCAAATAAACGTGGATTTTAGCCCCAAATTTTATTTCAAGACAACAAAATCTTATCAGATTCTTCACATAAACTATCGACACATTTTCGAAATAGTCCAATAAGTGACACAGCAACTTAACTTTATATTAAAAGCATAAAATACATCTGTCCATTTTCTTCTTCATGTCATGTTGTTCAAAATGTTATTTTTATTATTTATAGGGATGTTCCCCCTGATGTTAGAAAAAATATTTACAAAGAAGCAAACGTGAGTTCTTATCAACTTTTGGTCCACATAATCCAATACTGAAAACCTCTGGTTTGAAATATAAATGACGGAGGAAGTTGGCTTAGCTCTACAAACAATTTTTAACTTACTTTTTATTGTCTTTTAGAATCACCCGCCCCTCCCCCAACCCCCCCCAAAAAACCAAACAAAACAATAACAAAATAAAAACAAAAACAAAAACAAACCCCCCTCCCAAAACAAACAAAACAAACCAAAAACTACTCTCTCTCTCTCTCTCTCTCTCTCTCTCTCTCTCTCTCTCTCTCTCAAACTTTAGAGTATTATGACAAATAATTCAACAGAACTATCAATTTTAACACATGACGTATCGGTCAAATAGATGCAAAACAGTCATGCAAAGACCTTTATTGAGAATGAATTCTCGCTAACACGATTTTGTTTTCTTTCTCAAAAGATTATGCTAACGTTGCAGTTTGATTCTCGGACTGAATATATTTTTTCAGCTTGTTATCAGAAGGAGACAACATTCTTAAGACATGCTTTGGCTTTGACTCAAAATTTTAAATCCAAAGTTCATCACCAGCATATTCTTCATATATTTCTTCTAAGTTGTTTCTGATTAAACGTAAAATTTGACCATAAAGTTATAAATCTTTATGGGTAGAGAACTCAAACTTTTACTCGTGACTCATTGTTGTACTTAAATTAAATTTGTCACACTTAGCGGGTATGTACAGAGATTAAAAAGACTGACCTAAATATTTCACGCAAGTGTCTTCAATAGTTGCTAATGTATTTTGTCTGAAGTTTCGTATTAATTCCCATCATAACATTTAAAGTGATTTAAACGTAAGACCTAATTATTGTCACTGGTGATACTACGGTATGTGTAAGAAATAACCAAAACGAACCCCAGCTGAACCGAACAACAGGTTCAAGTATAGCTTCACGAGATCTCTGCAAAACGAGGGTTTGTGTCGTTTAATAAAATTCTTCCAGAGCCACGCGAATCAGGCTGAACGAGACTAATTAACTGCTGGAAACAGCAAAGACCCAGCAAGCTATTTCTGTAATTCCTCATATCTAGCATAAATCCATTCAACACATACCGAGTATGGTTCAATCAAGCAGCAGGTAACAAGAAAACTGCATGAAAAGTATGTACTTATGAATACATACATACATACATACATACATACATACATATATCAGTAAAGGTGAAATCGTAAAAGCAGCTGAGAATTAGTTGAAATTTGGCGGGTATCGTGTATTGCTTTGATTAGAAATATCACACTTGTACAACTACGTCAGACTGAATGTTGAGCCATTAAGTAACTCCAATAGCAGACACAAGATCTACAGAGCACAGCTGACTTATATTGTGTGACGTCATGCAGTGTGTGCCGTATGTGTTCTAAGGAACGCTTCGCTTGATGGGGTGAAAATATTTTTCTTTCTTGTTCTTTCTATAAGTGAACAGCTTATCTAGGCTTTCCATAATAGGTTGTAAATTCAGACATTGCAATATTTCGGAAATGTGCATTACCATGCAATCACCTGAGCTAGCCTTTTAGACATAAAAACACCACATGGGGCCATTCTACGTTTTGAGGGAGAACGTAATTTGGACCACCTTTAGCATTTCATTTTGTTTTAAAATCAGTGTTTTGAAATCATATATTTATATTTTGATCATACTTTTTTACACTTACCACACATTGTTGGGTTGTTTTACGTTCATTCGTTTGTATATTTAGTTGTGATTTTACTACACTTACGTTCACGACAGACTAACGACTCGTGACATCGGAACCTGTTTAGACTTCCGCTTAGGAAAAACGAAAACATATGGTTCCGCACTACAGTTGTTATGTATTTAAACAGAACTGGTACGAGGTGAAGTTGTGTGCATTTGCTACAAGAACAAAGGAGAGAATATTGATATATCGCCATGCAGCTTTCATGCACTGTGATTTTGAAATTTCTATGTATGTGGCACCAACAACGCGCTCCTTAAAGCAGACAGCTGATCGAAACAGCAGCGCAATATCACCCCCCCTCCCCGTGCTCGAGAAATAAACCTGAATTAGTCCATAGTACTCCAACTTTAGCAGTTATTAAAACAAGAACAATGAATTTTGTCAGAGTAGAAGCACTAAATTCTGAAAGAGCAAGAAATGAATTATAAAATATCAAAAAAGTAAAAATCCGAATTGGGGACTTTTTGTTGATTTTTTCCCCCCATTTACCTCAGGACTCCTTTAAACTGAAAATGACCAAGCGGAGCTAGCAGTCTTTTGAAAGGTGCACATCTGAAGTAAGGCCGAGCTGTAAAAACTTTAATTCAAATTTACAACCAACAATCATACACCAAAAACAGTGATTTAAAATGCATTATAATAATACCTAACATGAAAAGGTCTCTTTTATATTATTAGGATAACTAGTGAGGAAAATCTGGGAAATTTTTTTTCTTTAGAATCAAACCCATTGAAAAGTACGAAACTATAGAGTGGAACATATAGGCATATTGCCTTCTGTAGGTAATTTGCTAGAAGAAAAACGTTGCGGTGCCATTACTATTAGGCGTGATCATATAGGTGGAAAAAAAAGACAAATATCCATGCAGTGGAGTAAAGATATAATTCAAACCTCGAGGGATTTGAGTCGTATTGGGACACCATAATTATGTCCTTGATGATTTCGTCATTAATAAGAAAATGCCTGTATGCCTTCTATTTTTTTAATTGAGCCATGAAGCCAAGACCGGAAGAATAACACTTAAGGAATTTTATCTTTCGAAATACTCCTTATTTCAATTAATACACTTTTTGACGTTGTTATTTATTAAGTGGAACAAAATCAGCATGCTGTTGTCAAGCATTTACTATTACACAATTAGTTTAAATTTAATAGATTCATCCGATCTGGACGGTTTTACTTTCGAGAATGAAAAAACGGATTCTCACTAATCACTATATTTTAATGCCAGACAAACCTGCCTCTACACAAAGATTTGACTTGGAGATAATGTTATTGGAGAATACACAACAGTTTATAATAATCATTCTTATCTTGTGCTGAAGACAAAATATCGTACACGTACCAAGAATTTTTTTTAATACTCTGGTTAATATAAATCATCATCAGTGATATGCCACTTTCTAGTTTTTCTTAACTTAGAAATTCATTTTGTTTTTCAAATTGTTTTGAAAAAAGAAGAAAAATGAAAAACGAAAGTTTTTATACCTGCAATTAATTAGCGTAACCGATTATGTAGAATCAACTTTATTCCATGCAACGTAAAGATTCTGTTGTCATGTTACCTTGACTAAGCATTGAATCTTTAACGCTTAATACTAGGCCAATGCTGCTATTGCTCCTTTAACACTTAATACTAAGCCAATGCTGCTATTGCTCCTTTAACACTTAATACTAGGCCAATGCTATTGCTCCCTTAACACTTAATACTAGGCCAATGCTATTGCTCCTTTAACGCTTAATACTAGGCCAATGCTGCTATTGCTCCTTTAACACTTAATACTAGGCCAATGCTATTTCTCCTTTAACGCTTAATACTAGGCCAATGCTGCTATTGCTCCTTTAACACTTAATACTAGGCCAATGCTATTCTCCTTTAACGCTTAATACTAGGCCAATGCTGCTATTGCTCCTTTAACACTTAATACTAGGCCAATGCTATTTCTCCTTTAACACTTAATACTAGGCCAATGCTATTGCTCCTTTAACACTTAATACTAGGCCAATGCTATTTCTCCTTTAACGCTTAATACTAGGTCAATGCTATTGCTCCTTTAACACTTAATACTAGGCCAATGCTATTTCTCCTTTAACGCTTAATACTAGGCCAATGCTATTGCTCCTTTAACGCTTAATACTAGGTCAATGCTATTGCTCCTTTAAAAGTAATTTGAATTGTATTTTGCTATTCCTACTGTTAAGTGTTTTAAGGACAACTAAAATTTAAAATTTACAAACGAAGGCAGCCCCGGTTACAGCTTAATTTACAAAAAAACTGGTCCATGTACAGTGAAAAACATCCGTGGGGGTAATAGCGTAATGCGTCTGCGTAAGATAAATTACTGTAACAGTCGTGGGATAAAGACAACATTCGTGGGATCGTGGGATAAAGACAGCAGCCGTGGGATAAAGACAAATACATAGCAGATTTGGTTTTTTTTTTTTTTTTGTTTTTTTGCTTCTTATGTTTTTAGTCGAAGCCTTATTTTAAAAGGAAACTTAAATATCCACAACAATAACAGAAATGGCAACAGCAACAACAAATTATGTTCGTTCTAGACATGTGTGACGGTACGTGAAATATTGTTTTGACTTTTTTGTTTACCTCTTAATTTTATCTGTCAAGGCACACATTAAAGTGGCCGTTCTCGGTCTTTCCTGTCACATGATATAACAAAACCGTTTCAGTCTCATAAATGTGGATATTCCCAATAATTAGGGTGTTGTTCAAGATTTCCAGAGTGAAAGTAGTTACAGAGTTCGAAATAACCGATTAGACATTTTAGTAATATGAACAGGATTATGTTTTTGTTATACTTCTTTAGTATTCTTTTAATTTTTAATTTACCAATTCATGATTGTAGAGCTCGGTTGCTCAGTGGTTAGGGTGCAGGTTCGAATCCTACCATCGAATAGCCT
This sequence comes from Megalonaias nervosa, assembly GCA_016617855.1. Classification (NCBI taxonomy): domain Eukaryota; kingdom Metazoa; phylum Mollusca; class Bivalvia; order Unionida; family Unionidae; genus Megalonaias; species Megalonaias nervosa. The sequence goes on along the minus strand of JAECUM010027172.1, from coordinate 42,290 downwards.
CGGGTAGTCTTCCTTCGAGTGTCCACCTTCACTCAATTGCATCGGCACTAGATAGGTTTAATGTGTTGTTGTGCTGTAGAAACACCAATTCTTGTCATGAACTGCCTGTACAATCGAAACCAAACCATGCAAGGAACTACTCGTACAATCGAAACAAAACCATGCTAGGAACTACTCGTACAATCGAAAATGGTTATGGTGCATTTCTAGTAAAGTTGTTGTTGTTGTAGGGCTTAACGCCATTTTTCAGCACACGATAGGCTATACATGGCGGCCAGTATTAATGGTGGAGGAAGAAACCGGGAAATACCCGGAAGAACCACCGACCCACGAGAAGCTACTGGCAAGCTTTCTCACATATCCACATTCGCCGAATCCGAGACTCGAACCAACGCAGACAGAGGTAAGATGGCAGTGATCCGTAACGGAGAGCGCTTTAGACCACTGGGCCACTCGGGGTCCCTTCTAGTAAAGAGCATTATGAGAAGCTCCTATCTTATTCTGGTTTTCAAGTTCTTACTTTTGCACGTGGCGAAGTTCGAAGGTCAAGTAACAAGAATATTGTTGTTTATGGGTGGTCTAGTGACATGATGTATAAGATACACTCCAGAGTGCGGTATCTTCTCTTGTTATTACCACTCTACCGATGGTACTTGTTACCAGTGAATTCATACTCGGAGCACAGCCAAGTTGTAAGAATTACCGTAAAATCTCTTAGCTTTCATATATAACTACAAGTTGTAAGAATTACCGTAAAATCCCTTTGCTTTCATACATACCATCAAGTTATAAGAATCCCTTAGCTTTCGTACACACCTGTTCAGTTGTTTTGAACTAAACGAAACCACTCAATTCATGAAAGTCGCATATGAAAATGTGAGTGCCACTGCATGCGTGCGAGTCTGCATTATCTAAACATATCAAATAATTCCACCTATTATAATGAAAGGTACTGCAGCGGGTTGTATCCCCTGGAGATTATCGCTCTCAACATACTCATAAGTGTACGGAATCAGTGTAAAACAAAATCTTCGATAGGTCACCCGTTTTAGCTGACCGACCAAGGATCGATTTTTAATCGATTCTTTTAACATATAAAGTCTCGCCAAAATTTGAAATATTTTCAAATAGCATGAATTTTTAACCAAGGTAAATGAAACAGAATTTCAACTGATATCGACCACAAAAAAATTGGAAACGATTAATCGAACATTTTGTAGAAGGTGACCAGTTTTCGGTCAACTGGAATTTAATCGGAACATCGCGACTTACACGAGTAAAGAAACTTTTTTCATTACATAGAATGTTGACAATTCGACAAGCCATATGAAGACAGGGTTGCAATTGTCCATAAAAATATGTTATCATAAGGACTCGCGGTACTAATTCAGCTCCCACAGTAAACGCATGCAAACACCGTTGTGTTCAAAATTCAAGAACTTCAAATTTCTAAATGTTCAATATACACCCTATATTTCTCAGTATAGACATATGCTTCATGCAGTCTTCTGTGTCGAGAAATGCATATGAGCCGCAGTATTTTGTTTTTGGATCTAAACGTACTCGAAAACATGTGTTTTCAATTCCGCACATAAAGAATCAGGTGCTAATTTCAGTAATAAGTTTGCCAAAGTCAAGTCTGTAAAATGACTGAAATTCCAGCACTAAAAAACACTGTCTTTATTTATCTCAGTTACAAGCAATATAAGCTTAAATTTTACTAGACGTTTTCTTTTCGTTATCAACCGACTGTAGCCAGCCAACCTAAATATACTCTATCTTATCTTCCACCATTTCTGGACTTATTCAAATTCTAACATATAATTAGTACAGGGTCGTATAAGTTTCTTCACGATCAGACTTAGAATTGTTCAACAGTAATTTCGGGCAGCGAAATCAGAGAATAATGAAGTTATTGATCAATTGACTGGTTTCACCTACTTCAGTATATTATAGATTTTCTTCAATCACATGTGCATTTCTTCAGCTTTCTTTTCTTATCAGATAATATTTTATATTATTATATATGGTTTTGTGTTCATCAGTGATTTGCCCAAGTTGCTCTTACCTGTAACATTAAGTTGAAATAGGTGCATTTATAAAAAAAAAGACCGCGTAAACTTTGATAACTGTCATCTAACACTTTGAACGCCATGATACCAGGGTCTCCAAACATGTTAACTGTTATACCGTTACGTTTATCTGTACAATACAATAAATTGGTACATAGTTTAAGCCAAATGAAGCAAAGAGACTGGGGTATCGCTACAGTCTGTCAATGGGTTATCGGGGTTATTGCAGTTAATATACTCCCTGAGAAAGTCATAATAGCAGACCGCATGTTAGATATGAGAAACAAGCCGCCAATTACGAGATAAGAACTCATGATCGAAACAAAGGGTTTGTAAATAATGGTCACTTTGTATTAATCTATGCCTAATTATTGTATACATTTCATTCTGTTTCTCTGTTGCATCTTGTTTCTAAATTTTATTTTTTGTTTTGTTGCTTGTATGTCTCTTAATATGTGTGCATGTCCGTCCACATGTATCAAGATCATTTAAAAAGTTCTGAAAACTGGTGCGATATAAAACAAAGTTCTTTATTAGTGTACAGCATGTCAGTGCATCCCCTCAATGTATTCCCCATGCAACTCTACACACTTTCTCAGTCTCATTATCCAGTGTTTGAATGCCGTTTGTATTCACTTTTTTGGCATGTTGTGCACACACTGGAAGAATGCACTTCTAATCGCATGGTAATTTTCCAAATCGTCTGCGAATCTTTGATAACGGGATTCAGCCAAAAATAACTCTAGAGTTAAATCAGGACTGTATGAAGGCTGCAGAAAAGTAAGATGCTGTGTTCCTTCAGGAAGTCTGTCATGACGGCAGATTTATGCGCCGGTGCGTTGTCATAGAGTAGATGGTAGGGGTTGTACGAAGTGATCCACAACTTATGCAACACTGTGGAGGCATACGAATGTCCATTGACACCAGCAGAGTCAGGCACAGGTACCTAGACGAATGGTCTTTTCGCATCGAAACATAATCCAAATAAACATCTCTCTACAGTCCGACAACGTCGAGCATATGTGGTCTCTGCTTATTTTCTCCTACTGAGACTTTACTATCAGCTCTTGAGTCGGGTTTTAGAGAAGAAATCCATGTTTTCTTCGCTGTGAAAATGTTTAAACGTATATGACCACTTTTTCATATGTGACGAATAGATGGTTGGTGATTGAAACCAGAATCTGCTTTTGATCAACCCTAACTTACATGTATCTTTTTGAACTTTAATTGAGTTTAAAATATATTAAATCAGCCGATTCCTCCAGCATCTTTATCACTATCCGCTTCCCGCTTATCAATCGCAGACAACGGTATTCCAGAACGTGGGTCATCTTACATGGCTTCGCGATCAACTTACGATGAAACCACCTCAAGATTGTAGGATATGACATTGCATTACATCCGTAAACTTTATCCAAGTCGGTCTTAATATCATCCATGAAGTAACTTAGGATCTCCCAGATTTTAGAGAAAGCTCTTTCGTCAATAATATAATTGTTCTTCTTTTCCGACATTTTTACGTCCCTAGCATTTACCTATGTTACATGCATATATCTGGAAGTGTCCGGAGTGCTTCAAGTGTAGCTCAAATCGTTTGTTAGGATGTTATTTTGTCCATCAGGCAGCATTACATTTATTGACAGAAACAAACAAATTATAACAAAGTACTAAGAACTTTTTCAATACATCTCGTAATTTCCTGTTTGCTTATCCGTCTCTATGCTTCTTTGTTCTGTCTTTTCTCTTTCTGTCGTTCTCGTTCTGCCTGTGTATGTGTCCGTCCATACGTCTGTATTCTGTATATCAGTATATAACTGAAAGGACGTCTTTTTTTCTTTCTTTCTGTCTGTCTGCCAATTACAATCAGCCAGTCTGTATATGTCTTTCTCGATCGATCAGGATTAGTGTCTCCATCCTCCAGGGTCTGAGTTAGGGTCTCAATCGACCAGGGAGATAGAATACTATTTAAACCATTCTGTATTATGCAATTAGCGTTTGTCTCTCCAATGTCCCATTTTTATCATTAGCTAATTCAACCCGTGAAGCGATTTCTGGTGCAAACCACTTAAGATTTTCGACACAGGTTCAGAATAATATAAAATAATTATAAAATACTCACCCTTCTCCTCAAAATTTTTCTATCTTCTAACTTCTTCATTGATGTCATTCTTGTCATACTAAAATATTGTACTGTTAGGAATCCATCTGTAATGGAAAATGTATATCACTATCCGTATGTGCTTTTCAAAACGTTGTGCACCACATGATTAAACCCGAATATACTCTTAGGAGTCAATGCTATATTTCCTTAACAATCTAGCGACATATATTTATTATTAATCAATGTCCTTACCTATGGCGGGGCAGTAAGTGCATATACCAATTACAGTTTTGTTTTGAATTTTGATATAGTATTAACAAGTATCCCCTTCCTTTATCTGTCACTGTGTCGCCACTCTGAGTCGAAAATAAATTAGTACATCGCGTTTACGCCCAAGTGTCACTCGGAACTCCTCCGACAATTACATCGAAACCTCTCACAGAATTAATTGTTTCGTTTGAATTAGTTATAATTATTATTACTAAACATCTATTCCAATAATATTAAATAGCAAATTAAGTAACTGCTAACTACATTTTCCCTGGCTTTAAACGCCGTGACAAATTCCTGAAATGAACGAGAAAATGAGCGAGATGTAATGCAAATGAAAGGGGCCATTCTTCTCAAAAACATATCCAATCTTAACAGGAAGTAAAGTTACGTCGCTGATCAGAGAAAAGTTTTGAACACTTTGACATGTTCGCAGAAAACCTGTCTGTAACAACGCGCAATACCTACGTAGATTTGAATAAATTAATACAAAGTATCAGCAATTAGACTTAGCACCCGTTAGCATACTCGGTACCATCACCGCAAAGTTAGCGCCTCTATAATCTGCCAATTACCTATATTATATTGTATTCCTACACGACCCAGCTCGGCTGATACGTGTGTATGTTACGAGTCTAATAAAATAGTTCTGCAGACTTGACCCATTTACTTTCTTGTGGTGACTACCTAAAGTCAATCTAATATATGTATACTGATTGTAAATTGAGTTAAGTGAAATTCTTCGTAAAACAAATGTGTTAACATGTGCTTTTACATAAAAATAAAATTGCCCACGAACATTTCCGATGTCAAACTATTCAGCTTCGGAGGCTGGACTCGTTTCGCACCTTTCATTAAATTAAAACAAGAAATTCCCAGATCGTCATCACTGGTTATTTTTTAAAATTTAAAACATGCATTGTATATCATAGGTATACTAAAAGAACTTCTAATTACCTTGGTGCATGTTTTATGGGTGTAATTTGGGTTATAGCGGATACCGTTTGGCCTTACTTCCTGTTATGTTTATTTATAATTTCGTAACTCCTAGTACATGATTTTTTTCTCATGTTTATATTTTCTTTTTATTCATGGCTTTAAATTATATAGATTATCTTTATTTAGATTTTGCCTACGTGTTAAGAGCGTAAAATTAGATAGGATCTATAAATAGATGTCTATGTATGTATTGAAAATTGCTAATAATATTCATAATAATAAGACTTAATGACGAATTTGGGTTGATATCTCGTTGGCTGATGGGGTTTGAACGGTTCTAGTATAACTAATTTCCCATTATTTGGGCTAGGTCACACGAATAGGCAAGTTCGAGATCAATTGAGTAGTAAGATCCGTCACGTGGGATATGTTGTGAAATATAGTCGTAATAAAAGGTGTATATAAGGAGAAGACTGAGCAATCTGACTCATTCATATTTTAGAGTCATCCTCATTACTTGTGTTCCTGTTCTAATTGTACATACGTGTTTTAAGCTGTACTTATATATTATCTAAGAGGAAAATCATTTATTTGACTATAATATTATCCTCTGACTGTTATGAATTAGTCCAAGGAGTTCTGAACAACGCCATATTGACAACGTCACGATTCTTGGAGTACATTTCCGGTTTTGAAATTTTACGGAACTTTTCATTCTTCTCTACTTTCATAGAAAGGTGGCGCTCTACAGTTTCGTATTTTGCATAGGGTTAGAATTTTAAAGAAAAAGAATTTCCCCGGGTTTCCTCGCTGGTTATACTGCCTGTTCAAAAAGGACCTTGTAAATCTTAGACATTGTTCAAAGAAATTTTAATTCTCTTTATTTTGATGTATGATTGATGGGTGTAATATGGGTTATAGAGTATACAGCTTGGCCTTACTCCAGATGTGCACATTTCAAAAATGTGCTAGCTCCACTTGGTCATTTTCACTTCCTGAACTTCAGAGGTAAATTGTAGAAAAAGAGCCGATAACTTTGTTTTTACTTTTATATATTTGGTAATTCATTCATTACACTTTCAGAAGCTGGTATTATCTAGTCTAGCAAAATTCATTTTCCGTATTTCAATAGCTGCCAAGGATAGTGTACTTTAGACAAATTCAGGCTGATTTTTGGAGCACAAGGGAGCAGTAATTTTATTTAGCAGTGTGCTAAGACAATTTACAATTTCCAAAAGTACAATATCCAAAGAAATGTCAGCCACATTTCATCAAAGTAGCATAGAGGTATGCCAACATCCTCTCCACTGTGCATGTTTTAAATGCAAACAACTTCACCTTACATACGTCACTCTCTCATAAGTACATAATGGCTGGTGAGCGCCCCCTTAAAGAGCACGTAGGTATTATTATTGTATGATTTAATTTTGATTGTATGGCTGAAATATTTAAGTCGCAAACATCAAAACAGTCCTTTTGAATAATTGTCCTTTATTTCTCCCCCCCCCCCGAACAGTATTTGTTAGTGTCAGAGTCTCAAACAGGTACAGCCCTACCCCCCCCCATGATAAAACGTTAGCTATTTTAAAATGCGCATTCCATTTTGTCAACATAGCAACCAGTGTTATTCTGAAAGACAGGAACATGAAACTAGCCATAATTATTCCTGAGATGTCAACAATAAGTTTTACAGTTTGAAAAGGGATGGAACAGATGAGGTTCATAAAGGTCAAAGGTCAAAGGGGAAAATATTTGCTTATTGTTTAATATGGAAGAAAGCGAATTTGCTTTGTCATCTTTTATTTTTTAATTTCATTGCAAACAATTGAAAAGAGACATTGTCACTATATATTTCTCTCACTTGATGCAACAGTTTTAAATTTAAGTTGACTTTATTCCTTTATTCTAAGACTTCTAATTTCCCCACAATTAATGTCACTACTCACACGAACATGCCTCAAGGGAAATTATGTAAGCAAGAGCAAAATAAGCATAATTAACTTATTTTCATGCATAAAATCAGTGTTAATGTACTATTTTATTCAGAACATCATACATAATGATATGGAAAAAAGAAAAATAATTGCATAAATTTTTATATTTGTTTTAAGGTGGCGCTCTACAGTTTCGTATTTTGCATAGGGTTAGAATTTTAAAGAAAAAGAATTTCCCCGGGTTTCCTCGCTGGTTATACTGCCTGTTTAAAAAGGACCTTGTAAATCTTAGACATTGTTCAAAGAAATTTTAATTCTCTTTATTTTGATGTATGATTGATGGGTGTAATATGGGTTATAGAGTATACAGCTTGGCCTTACTCCAGATGTGCACATTTCAAAAATGTGCTAGCTCCACTTGGTCATTTTCACTTCCTGAACTTCAGAGGTAAATTGTAGAAAAAGAGCCGATAACTTTTTTTTTTACTTTTATATATTTGGTAATTCATTCATTACACTTTCAGAAGCTGGTATTATCTAGTCTAGCAAAATTCATTTTCCGTATTTCAATAGCTGCCAAGGATAGTGTACTTTAGACAAATTCAGGCTGATTTTTGGAGCACAAGGGAGCAGTAATTTTATTTAGCAGTGTGCTAAGACAATTTACAATTTCCAAAAGTACAATATCCAAAGAAATGTCAGCCACATTTCATCAAAGTAGCATAGAGGTATGCCAACATCCTCTCCACTGTGCATGTTTTAAATGCAAACAACTTCACCTTACATACGTCACTCTCTCATAAGTACATAATGGCTGGTGAGCGCCCCCTTAAAGAGCACGTAGGTATTATTATTGTATGATTTAATTTTGATTGTATGGCTGAAATATTTAAGTCGCAAACATCAAAACAGTCCTTTTGAATAATTGTCCTTTATTTCTCCCCCCCCCCCGAACAGTATTTGTTAGTGTCAGAGTCTCAAACAGGTACAGCCCTACCCCCACCCCCCATGATAAAACGTTAGCTATTTTAAAATGCGCATTCCATTTTGTCAACATAGCAACCAGTGTTATTCTGAAAGACAGGAACATGAAACTAGCCATAATTATTCCTGAGATGTCAACAATAAGTTTTACAGTTTGAAAAGGGATGGAACAGATGAGGTTCATAAAGGTCAAAGGTCAAAGGGGAAAATATTTGCTTATTTTTTAATATGGAAGAAAGCGAATTTGCTTTGTCATCTTTTATTTTTTAATTTCATTGCAAACAATTAAAAAGAGACATTGTCACTATATATTTCTCTCACTTGATGCAACAGTTTTAAATTTAAGTTGACTTTATTCCTTTATTCTAAGACTTCTAATTTCCCCACAATTAATGTCACTACTCACACGAACATGCCTCATGGGAAATTATGTAAGCAAGAGCAAAATAAGCATAATTAACTTATTTTCATGCATAAAATCAGTGTTAATGTACTATTTTATTCAGAACATCATACATAATGATATGGAAAAAAGAAAAATAATTGCATAAATTTTTATATTTGTTTTAAGGTGGCGCTCTACAGTTTCGTATTTTGCATAGGGTTAGAATTTTAAAGAAAAAGAATTTCCCCGGGTTTCCTCGCTGGTTATACTGCCTGTTTAAAAAGGTCCTTGTATATCTTAGACACTGTTCAAAGAACCTTTAATTCCCTTTAATTTGGTGTATGATTGATGGGTGTAATATGGGTTATAGAGTATACAGCTTGGTCTTACTCCAGATGTGCACCTTTCAAAAATGTGCTAGCTCCACTTGGTCATTTTCACTTCCTGAACTTCAGTGGTAAATTGTAAAAAAAAAGAGCCGATAGCTTTTTTTACTTTTTATATATTTGATAATTCATTCATTACACTTTCAGAAGCTGGTATTGTCTATTCTGGCAAAATTCATTTTCCCTATTTTAATAGCTGCCAAGGATAGCGTACTTTAGACAAATTCAGGCTGATTTTTGGAGCATAAGGGAGCAGTCATTTTAGTTAGCAGTGTGCTAAGATCATTTACAATTTCCAAAAGTACAATATCCAAAGAAATGTCAGCCACATTCCATCAAAGTAGCATAGAGGTATGCCAACATTCTCTCCACTGTGCATGTTTTAAATGCAAACAACTTTACCTTACATACGTCACTCTCTCAAAAGTACATAATAGCTGGTGAGGCCCCCCCCCCCGAACTTTGTGAGGATTATTTCGGATTTACTTCATAATACTGTTAGGTATTCGCACATTTTTATTTAGAATATTGATAATTAAGTTATTTGTTAAGTTTTACAAAACATGTTGGTTTTACTCAAAAGACTGCTAGCTCCCTTGGTAAAACTTGCCAATAACTGTTTTCTTTTGATATATTTATCATTCATTCATTGCACTGTCAGAAGTTTGGTATTGTCTAATCTGCTAAATTTGCCAAATTTTAATAAATACTAAAGTCACTGTACTGTTTATTGGTGTATGCTCTTTATTCGAGCACATGGTAATAGCCATTTCAGCTGTTTGCTTTAAATAGTGCATTGTTCCCATAATGACCACATGTAAAGAAATCTGAGTCACGGTACTTGATATTAGCAAAGAGACATGTCAAAATGTCCCCACTGTGCCTGTTGTCAGTGCAAACAACATCACCTTATACTGGTCCGTCTCTCTGAAGTACATACTAACTGTCGAGCGCTACCGGATTAGTTTTTGTACGTTACCAGTCTCTTCAGTTTTGGAGGAAAATAGTTCTTGCATCAAGGCCGAACTCCTATGTAACAGTGTGAATTTTATAAGATGTTATGGCAACGCATAATGAGAGAATCCTGTCGCGGCCAGTGTGACACGTAACAAATTAAATTGATGAATGGGCTTAGATACTGTATTAAGTCCCTAGACTACGGTGTTTAATGTTCCTGGTTTGGGACATGATTAATTTTTAATTAGAACCAATTTTTTTTTTTTTTATAACTGTTAGACACATGGACGATGCAAGGTGAATTTGGGGTCTAAGCATCGAAAAATGACAAAGTTGGGACGAAACAGAGATAATTTCTCGTCATTTGAAATAAGTGTCAAAATGAACTTTTACAGAAATCGTTATTAATACGGGTGGAAAATAGAGAATTATTCTAACTTCGATGGGCTTATATTAATAACAGTGGTTAGATAAATTTAATCCTGACTAGCGAAGCTAAAAAAGGTGTGTGTGTTTCCCAGACGAAATTAAATGTTTTAAGTATTCTCACTCGAAAAATTAGTCTTCATCTCTGCGGGAAGGCAAAAAGTTCTTAGCTCTTAGAAAAAATAGCAAGTATTTTTTTCTCGTTAAAATTGTCTAAAGGACGGGTATCTGAAAGTTTGAGGGACACGGAACCTTCAAGGTGCAGACAAAATCTGTGACGTAGAAGCGATATAGTCTCGAAAAGCACAAGGTATTTGCCTCAGTCTCATACAATTTGTTCACTGATATGAGTCTATAATTATTTATTTGAATTTATTTCTTTTCAATTTGTACATCAATTTTCCTGATATGACTTTGGCAAAAGTTTTTCAATTTATTGTCTTCATTGTTATAGGAATCATGCATTCTATGAATTTCATGCATTACTTTTCATACGAATGTGTGAGAATTGCGTTAATGTATATGTTTTAAATTATATGCATTATGTGCTTTAAGATTTGAGCAATTCATAGATTAGAGTGCGTTCAGGCCGATAGATTGTTAGTTAGCAAGAATGTAGTTAAGACAAGGAGTGAATTCCATTAATTCATTTGTGTAATTAAGTTGTGAATTCTTTTAACCGGGAAATCGAGCGCCTGCCGGACTACATACTGATCTAGTCAATGATTTGTAGTTCAGGGCAGGATGTACGGATTTATTATGTTTAGCTTATGTCATAGTTCAATTAGGTATGCCAAGAAGCCGCTAGGGATATACATTAATCGTCGATATTAGGGTTTGTCTATCATCTACCAGGCTGCGAACTGACCCACGTTAGCCCTAGTTTCTGATGAATTACGAAATGATGATATTTGACGTAACGAAAGAGGAGATAAGGTTCGATTCCAGAAGAAAAAAAAACGGACAGATATTTTATTTGTCTATTATTTATTTTAAAAAGGAATTAACTCCCCTGTACAGAGAGGCCAGGAGCAGCTGGAAGAGAGAGAGAGAGAGAGAGAGAGAGAGAGAGAGAGAGAGAGAGAGAGAGAGAGAGAGAGAGAGAGAGAGAGGAGGGGGTAAAGTATCGCTTTCTACATCTTTTTTATTGTAATGTTCTCATGTGCAATATTATCAAGATTAACGTTATTCAGTGGAAAAGGAAACTCTGTACTACTTTATTCCACGCAACGTAGGTCTTGGACCTGCTTTACAGACTGCAAATATTTTGAAATTTGCTAAATTGTTACTTGATCTGCGACTTTGGATTACTTGTAAAAAGGTTATCGCCGAAATGCTAAGACGTTTCTGGACGGAGTTTAGTTAGACATCTGAAGTCATGAAGCCGTGATCGACCAGAAGCGGGAGGGGGGACTGACTCTGTGTACAGAATGATCTGTAAATTCTACTTCCACGACCCTCCTTAAACAATGACCGCGCCTCGACGTCAGATATGTAAATCATAGTCAAGTTAAATACCCCCATAGCTCTGGTGACGCCACCGCCACTGGTGACGCCACCGCCACAAGTTGAGGAGATCAAGCATTGTCTTACTAATATTTATCAACCTTTTCGCCAAATATTCAGCGCTAAAATAAATGAATTAATTTTCAAGACGAGACTGGCCACACGAACAACGTTTCCTGCAGGCAGTAGTGCTGTTTAATAAGTCAACCGCAAATAAGTTTAAAAAATATATAAAATTATAATATATCGTGCTTAATATATTCATTGGAAATTTCTGGACATATTGTAGTTGGGCATGGCTGTTGTAGCTGTGACTTTTGGAAATAGGAGTTATGCGCTCTATCATTTCCTCTTCTTGTGTTGACAACATTTTTAACACGATTGTTTTCTTTGTAGTTTGCCTAAAATTAATAATAGTATCTCTCGGCATGTACACAGTTGTTTCTCCGATAACAGCGTCTCTCTGAGCGTGCGCAAATGTTCTTCCAATAACAGCGTCCCTCTGAGCGTACGCAAATGTTTTCACGATAATTGTATCTGCGTGTACACAAATGTTCTCTGATGATAGCGTCTGTCTGCATCTATACATATGTTCATCCGATTTTAGTGTCTCTCTCTCTGTACACAAATGTCCCTACAATGAATTCGTCTGATAACAATGTTCTATGTAATAATTAACGTTCTATAGCTTTAAAAGGGACTCAATTCATTAGTGCAGGAAACACGGTTCACTTCCAAACATTGTATTAGCTCGTCCTTAACGTTTTCACATTAACTGAAATTGACAAATGCACACAACCATACGTTTCTCTAAACAAACTATGTCTGAGTTACAAGGTGATGCGTACTTTTCCATGCCTTCGATACAAGTCTTTTTCAATTTCGTTCATAAATTCTGATTGCAACGGTATTTTACCGGTTCCCGGCATTTATTCACACTGTGTGAAAGAGTGAAAAAAAAAATATCGAATCACATGCACATATGTTTAAAAATGTTGACAAGCGTTGTTGTGTCAACGTCTATGGATGAGTATAGGTCGCATCACCTTGACTGGTGTACCCACAAGTGTTCTGACCTTTGCAGTTGTGTTTCCGCAAATAGTGACTTTTCAAACCCACAATTAGTGACAGGAAGTATCGTATGTACCAATAGTCGTGTAGTTACTGCACATGTGAATCAACCTGCTCAACCGATCGAAATTGACTGTGCAGATGATATTACCATATGAAAGTTCTCAAGTTCAACGAAATCTTGCAATGGAACAAACACAAGATGATATATTCCTGGAAAGGTAGACATTAACGAATTACTGAATGTGACTCAAACGATGATACGTGCGATACCTATCGACCAACGACCAATGCTATCGCTGGCCAAGGTGTGAGAAATACGTTATTTACGGGCGCACTGGCCTCTTGTCAGACAATCGTCTCTGAACCGCTCCGGTGGCCTAGTGGTTAAAGCGTCCGCCTCGGATGCGGGCGGTCGCGGGTTCGAACCCCAGCCGAGTCATACCAAAGACTAAAAAATGGTGCTAACAGCTGCCTCGCTTGGCGCTCAGCATTAAGAGGTTAGTGTTAGGTCTGGTCGGCTTGGTGTCAGGACAATGTGACTGGGTGGGACATCATGCCACATGTCTGCGGCATGATGCCCCAGTGCTAGACATCACTATAAACTATCACACTGCAGACATGGTAGCGATATGACTGAAAAATTGTTAAAGCTACGTTAAAGATCTAAATCACACACACACACACACACACACACACACACACACACACACACACACACACACACACACACAAAATCGTCTCTAACGTCTGTCTCCGCCCGTCTGCCACTATATATCAAATACGAATTATAATCGTCGTAACTTAAAACATTTTTCTCGCTTTTTCACAAAATGTTCAGAATACAAGAACCTCTAATTAAAACTAATTCACGTGTACCAGGTGTCAACATAAAATAATGTGACGCATTTATATCATGTGATATGCTAATGAGTAGGCATGGTTATGTTGGTCTTATGGCAGGTCAGTTATTATGCTAAGCTCAAATGTACGACAAGCCACCACTTAAAAAAAGGGCGGGAACAGAACACTTATTGCTACATTTACATTGAAGAATACCGACGCTAGCTGACTGCCTTTGTATTCCAATATATCCCGTTAGAAGAAGAAAACTTCCGAGAAGTCATATTTTTAAAGTTTAATCGTTAACAAAATGGCATATTTTTCTTGCAAAAATAGGTCATAACGACATATATAGTCAGGCAAACGTTTTCGGTCGCTAAGTAAAACATCTGATGAAAATAAGAATCGAGATAATAAATACAAAAGAAAGAGAGGCAGACAGACAGGTAGACATACAGGCAGACAGACAAGTACAGATTTAAAATACAGCTGTTTCACTTACTGTATACAGTGCCAGATTACCCATTAAGCACAGTAAGCATCTGCTTAGGGCACCAGCCCAACTAGGGCACCAGAAAAAAATTCAAATTAATTGTTGATAATAAAATTTGAATTAATTATATATGACCATTTCGATCTGCATGTACGAGTATTTGTATTTGGAATTATGACAATACCGTTATTTTCCCATCATTTTAACTTTTAATACTGCTTTTTTGAGTTTCACATTTTGTAGGAAGGGAGGGGGGCACCATAATATTTTCAGTGCTTGGGGCCCTGGAAGGCCTTAATCCAGCGCTGACTGTATACTGGGATTTTACATTCTTGTCGCAGTTGGGACTTACGGCATTTATTTGTGATATACATAGTCAGTGTTACATTTAGATATTTAAAAAAACTATTTGAGGTACAAAAATGTTAATACATGTTTAAATGAAACGCGCCGATTTATTGGAACAAGCTGTTTACTCTCTACTTTAAAGTGTTTCTGTACATTCTCAAGTGCGCACAACCAGAAGTACGGTGTCACTGATAGTTTATTAAATCGTGTTTTGCAGTAGATACCATATTTAAATCGCTTGGCGTTTCTAACGTTTGAAACATAGCGAGCCACTTTTGTGATAAAGCGTATATCAGTAAACAGATTTCTCCATAGTTTATCCTTGAAAACAACTTTTTCAAGGGGAAGACTGTCGTAAAATCAGAACAGAGTGAGTAAGACGTCAGTAGCAGTGTATCATGACTTGAAAACTATATGATGTAATAGCTGATATTTAGATGAATTACAAAACCATATATCTGAAATTGTTTGTTCAGCCGAAGAGTTAAAAATTGGATTAAATGATTCCGGTAAAAACAAGTTGCGTTCAGTCACAGAGGTAATGAGCGAATTCGTAGTTATAAGTGCTGGCAAGTTCCGTCGTATGAGCGAAAAAAAAACAACAAAAAAACGAAGAAAGTTATTCAGGTTGTGTTCTACGGATTGATTTTTAAAGGGCAAGAATTTCGTAGGTTTTCCTCACTGGTTATCTTTGTTGTTTAAAACAGACCTTGTATATCATAGGTACTGGTAAAATAACTTTAATTCCCTTTATTTTGTTGTACGATTGATGGATGTAATTTGTGTTATAGAAAATACAGCTTGACCTTACTTTAGATATCCATGTTTCAAATACTTCTAGCTGCGCTTGGCCATTTTCAATTCCTGGAATTCAAAGGTAAATTGGAAGAAAAAAAAATAGCCGATAATGCTTTATTACTTTTGTGTGTATATATATATACAAGTAATACTATCATACAGGTTAGAGAATTTTTAATTCGTACTCTACGGAGATTCGAACCCAGGTCCGCGGGGTAAACGGCACCCATCGCGTTGCCTGCACGCACCAACCCATATTCCGTCACGACTAAGCACGCATCACCAGAAAATGACGGCGCTGAATCGGTGTTATATGCACTCGTGTGTAGCAGACACACTCGCATGACGACCTGGTAAGTAATTCTCATGAGAATCTCCGCAGAGTACGAATTAAAAATTCTCTAACCTGTATGATAGTATTATTTGTATTAAATATTAATTCTGCCTACTATTATCAAGCATTCTTCTACAGAATCCAGGGATAGCACTTTCCGTTCTGTCTGGTGTATATTTATAATTCTATATAATTAAGCCTGTATACCTTGATTTCTTTCATAGGAATCCGGAACGACTGTGTAGATAGATGAGAATTACTTATCAAGTCGTCATGCGAGTGTGTCTGCTACGCACGAGTGCATATAACACCGATTCAGCGCCATCATTTTTTGGTGATGCGTGCTTAGTCGTGACGGAATATGTGCTGGTGCGTGCAGGCAAGGCGATGGGTGCCGTTTACCCGCGGACCTGGGTTCGAATCTCCGTAGAGTACGAATTAAAAATTCACTAACCTGTATGATCGTATTATTTGTATTAAATATCAATTCTGCCTACTATTATCAAGCATTCTTCTATAGAATCCAGGAATAGCACTTTCCGTTCTGTCTGGTATATATATATATATATATAATGACTCATTCATGACACTTTCAGAAGCTCGTATTGTATAATCTAGCAAAATTCATTTTGCTTGTTAACTGCTGAAGTTAGTGTATTTTGGACTAGTTTAAGCTCATTGAGATCAGCCACTATCAGTTGTCTGCTTTAGAACGCGCATTGTTTCCATGATGACTACATGTACAGAAATTTCAGTCACAGACCATGACCCTCGAGGAATGCCAACATTATGCAAGATGTCAGTACAAGCAACTTCACCTTAAACTGCTCTCTTTCTCGGAAATACTTAGTAAATGAAGAGCGCCACCGAAAGCAATATTCAACACAAAATGGCTACACTTTAGATCAATACCTAGCTTAACTTTACCGATAACCGGGAACATTTATCTGATAGTTGTTAAAATATACCGAGCAGTAAACGTTATGTTCATAGAAATTTGAAAAAAATTAAACACTAACGAAGAACAGAGAGAGAGAGAGAGAGAGAGAGAGAGAGAGAGAGAGAGAGAGAGAGAGAGAGAGCTTGCAATGACGACAGTCTGCTTCAGAATGTGATTATAATGAAATAATTTTCGATGAATAATTGGACAGAGGTTAGATCAGACGAACAGACAGATGAAGTAATTATAACAAGTCTTTCTGATTTAAATGCTAGCTTCAAAATTTAAAACAAAATCAACCACATGTTAAAACTATTGTCACGTGACATTATAATCAGCGACAAAAATGAATGCGTTTCAATTTTAAATGACATAAAACTCCAATATTTTTTTATAAATAAAATAATAAACAAATACGAGGAAGGAAGATGTCATTCGTATATTCCTGGATTTCACCATTCATCAAAAGTACATATTTACTGCGGAATGTTGGTTGTTTGGATCTTGCTTTTCTCCCTTATTTTATCTAAATGTTTGTGAAACGATCTTGGACAGAGGGGAATTTTCCCTTGTCATCTGCAAACAACACCGTTGTTCGCGACTTTTAGTTAAGACTAGTATACTTTAATTTGAAGTATACCAACGTTAGCTGACTGCCTTTGTATTCCAATATATCCGTTAGAAGAAGATAATTTCCGAGAAGTCGTATTTGATTAAAGTTTAATCGTTAACAAGTGGCACGTTTCTTGCAAAAATAGGTCCTAACGACATACATAGTGAGGCAAACGTTTTCGGTCGCTAAGTAAAACATCTGATAAAAATAAGTATCGAGACAATATATAAGAAAGACAGACATACATACAAATAGACAGACAGACAGGCAGATAGACAGGTAGACAGACAAGTCCAGATTTAAAATATAGCTGTTTCACTTTCTGTATACAGTGTCGGATTACCCATTAAGCACACTAAGCACGTGCTTTGGTCACCATCCCAACAGGGGTACCAGGAAAAATTCAAATTAATTGTTGATGCTAAAATTGAATGAATTATATATGGCCATTTTCTGTCCGCATGTGGAAGTAATTTGATTTGGAATGATGTCAGCTCTGGTATTTTCCCGGCTTTTAGCTTTAATATTGTGTTGTTGGATTTTTTTAGTTTCACACGGGGGTGGTGGGGGGTGGGGTGGTGGGGGGATGGCGGCGGCACCATACTATGTTCCGTGTCTAGGGCCCTGGAAGGCTTTCATCTGGCATTTAAAGTATACTGGGATTTTTCATTCTTGTCTCAGTTAAGGCATTTATTTGTGATAAACATAGCCAGTGTTACATTTTTAGATATTTTTGTAAAAAAATATATGAGGTACAAAAATGTTATTACATCTTGAATGAAACGCGCCGATTCACTGGAACAAGCTGTTTACTCCCCAGGGCATCGTTACAAAGAATATTATGAGTATCCGTCAGTGAACATAGGGCGGGGGGGGGGGGGGAATCCAATCTGTAATAATATAAGATAAGGGAAGACACGAGTCCACACCCCTCGATAGTTCCAACCCTGCTAGTTTGTCCTAATTTCATCTACTAATTTCCAAGTTAAGTCAGTTGTAATCAAGAATAGTCCAATCTTCAAAACAGCTCTATATACTTCGTTCAGTTCTTGAGATATTGGAGAAAATCCAAAACTGTCCGCCGATTTTTACGAATAGACAAGTAAGGGGATGGAAGATGTCATTAGTATTCGGATAGTCTTGGATTTCACCATTCATCGAAAGCACATATTTATTGCCGAATATTGGTTGTTTGGCTCTTGCCTTTCTCCCATATTTTTTATCTAAATGTTCGTGATACGATCTTGGATATAGGACAATTTTTCACTTGTCGTCTGCAAACAACACCGTTATTTGTGACCTTTAGTTAAGAATACCAGAACGAGTCGTCACTTGACCGACTGCTGATAAAGGGTTTTGTCCATAAAACACCAATTGTGTATAATTTATGTCTTCAGTCTCCGATTTTCGATAACAGATTAGTTTTAAAAAGTCTAGTTAGAAAGCATTGTATGTTTTCTAATTGAGTCAGAGATATTTTGTACATTAACCTCATCAATATAACTTGAGATGGAAAATGTAAATGCTTGACCCTGTATTGGGTAGGTGATAACTGGCAAAGGCTTCCTATACAGTGATTAAACTGGATACACAGCTCTGTTGTGTTCAAACGTTTGCTGGATCAAGAAACAGAGAGTTAACAGTCCTTCCGGTGTGCTTTAGCAAATGTTTAAACAAAACAAGACGATATTCTTACATGATCAGTTATTAAGCATGTGAATCTTGTATCAAATAAAAAGAAAAACATGTTAGTTTTTTACTTTCTAACAGAACAAACTGTGCTCAAACAGCATGTGCAATTCAGATGTTTGAGTATGGCTGACGTCACTAAAGCGCCTGCATCCAATCAGCTTATATTGGCACGTTCATGTAAAACTACATAGTGTTATCGCAAGACTTGAAATATGTCTCCAAAATAAGGGAGCAACATAATGGTAAAGTTATTAGACAGCGTTTCAAAGATACAGCAATAGTTTCGTTGTAAAATAAAATTACGCTTTTGAGTTTAGACACTTCATCTGCCCTGTTCATATTCAAAGGATCAGGCAAATGCATCGTCTACTCTGTCTCTGTCTGTCTGTCTGTCTGTCTGTCTCTCTCTCAGCTTATCAGTAGCTAAGTTTATAACGTCGTTAAAATCAGAAAACATATTGTGTTTTTTTTTCAAAACGTCAGAGATGTCACATCAGCAGTCTAACATTGCATCTTTTTTATTCTTGTGTTAACTCCATGCATCTTTTTTATTCTTGTGTTAACTCCATGACATATCGAACACAAAAATACATCTGCACAGGGCGCTCTTTATTTTGACGCAGAAAGATTAGCAATGAATGACACTCAAGTCAAAAGATCAATGCATCGCAGATACATTGGTATACTTATTTCGACAAATGGAATCATGGATTTGTATACGAAGTCTTAATATGTGGGTACCGATACTACGACGCTATGTACCTAAACTAAGTAACAGAAGAGAGCGAAAGCCAACAGGTTTTGTAAAATTCAACAAATAATCTACTTCTCTAGAATACAAATTGAAAATGTAAAAAGACCTTACAGCATTGTGAATTAAATCCCAAAGAATCGTAAAAGTTTTATCACAAATCCAAATGTATAAAGTTCCAATTGAACTCCAATGGTATTCGAAAAAAATTCCGAAATTGAATGTATTGATGTGCCTGCAGTCACGAATGTACTATACGCCAATGGCCTGGATTGTGATGATGTGCTATCAGTCTTTTGACGTATAACAAAAATATAATCCTAAATGTCCTTGTCTGAATTCACTATAATTCCAAATTAATGATTTAGTCCAAGAATATTATTGAGCACTTTGTAATTATAGTGAATATTTGTTTGAATACATAAATCCATCCAAATTAAAAACTGAATACAGCAATAAGACTAATTCTGCTTCAGAAGTTCAGGCAAGAATGAGTGATTTTTCAAGTAAACAACATTGATATAAAAACACAAGACACAATAACAGAGCCCGGATGTAGGTAAGTTTCCTTTATAAAAATTCAAAGTTGTCAACTAGTTTAGGAATTTCCATGTGAAAACTTAATGTCCTAGACGAAAATTCAAATAAACATGTTTACCTTCATTAATAATGATCTGAATATGCAATCGACAATGATAGAGAGATATTATATATGTATTATGTTTTTTTCCAAAATAAATTTCACTGGTCAGGTACGCCATTAACTTGAATTTGGACAAGGTCAAGTACAAAATATAGATGTACATAAAATATAATTATTTAAAAGCCAACAAATAATATAAATTAATATACACAACAACCGAGTTCAAGCTATGTCGAAATCCGTTTCATAAAACTACTTATCTAGAACTGAAACCAAATACGCAGAGTGTAACCTAAGGAGAAATTCTATTTTTATATCAATAAATAACTCAAGTAGCTACAGATGAAACATGCATACGAAATATTTTCTTTTTATCTCGCTTCGGGAAACGTAAATGAAATTCTATACTGGGTGGATGCATCAAAGTACAGTACTGAGATGGGGTCTGCATTAATTTCATACGTACGCTATAACGTGACACAGATTATATTGATAGCAGGTACCACCATTTCCATTCTAACTTTGCAGTGCCTTGTACGTAATTAGCAAAATAATACATAACTATACCGACACTGCATCGGACCCCTTGTTTTGATATACACTGAAATCAGTTAATTATTGAATAGAACTGTCTATTAACCAGATACTCTGACATCAATCAATTATTGAATATAACTGTCTATTAACCAGATACTCTGACATCAATCAATTATTGAATAGAACTGTCTATTAACCAGATACTCTGACATCAATCAATTATTGAATAGAACTGTCTATTAACCAGATACTCTGACATCAATCAGTTATTGAATAGAACTGTCTATTAACCAGATACTCTGACATCAATCAATTATTGAATAGAACTATCTATTACACCAGAAATTTGAAATATAAGTTTGGCTTATACGATGAGACCCATGTGTTATTGTTCCTGTTTTCTAACACCTGTCCATGTTTATTCATTTATTCGTGTAACTGGAATGAATTTGTGATACAAATGGATAATGACTACTTAATAGTGGTTAGATTGTTCTTATCGGGGCTACTTTTATTTTATATATATATATATATATATATATATATATATATATATATATATATATATATATATATATATATATATATATATATATATATATATGCTTATGGGTTTATTTTTCGCTATGTCGAAGCACCGAAACACTTATCTTGAATATTCGTCCATTTGCGCTTATTTCCATTATTTATACGATTGTAAGCTTTTTATTGGTTGTTTGTTTGTGACAATAAAGCATATAAAATCTGTATAAACGCCTATATCTTATTTTTTTAAAGACTCAAACACACAAATAAACCTGTGCTAATACAGTGGTGTCTCTTCTGTGTTGCAATCAATATACGGCACCATGTCTAACAAATGTGGAAATATTGAATTTGAATTAAATTCGAGTTTGCAGTCAACTCTAGCACCTGTATTTTTATAGAGAGGTATTGGTGTTGTCTCGTAGATCTCCAGACATCTCCTCCTCGTCCCAGATGCTGGTGAGGATGTTCTGGAAAGCTACAAATGCTTCTGTGCCAAGAGCCTTGAATACCTCTGCAGGGATTTTATCTTTTACCTTGTTCTCTGCAACAGTTCATCTATTGGCCTTCCACATCTCTTCCTCAGACGGGTAGGGGTGGGGTGGGGTGGGGGGAAGTCCAGCCCTTCGCAGACTGGTTTTTGATGAATTTCTTGCAGTGCAGCTCTATCGACAGTAAATGGACGATTGAGGAGCTGGCTAAAGTGTTTCTTCCACCTTTCTTTTATCCCTTCTGTCTTTTATGTTTGTGGTACCATCTTATGAGAGAAGCAATACAGTTAAGTATGGGTTGCACAACAAAACCTGCGCTGGAGTGCTTTTAAAGTGGGAAAGTCGTTGCACAGGGGCTTTCCCACTCTCTCGGCCGCGGGAACCGGAACAAACTTATCGGACTCATCTCAGAGCAACTGCTACCTGAATCACAGCGTGGACTCCGTTCAGGCCGCAGCACAGTCGACATGATCTGCACTGTAAGGCAAATACAGGAAAATTGCATGGAACAATACATGGATCTCTGTACAGTGTTCGTCAACCTTACCAAAGCTTTCGACTGTGGTTTGTCTTTGGAAAACATTGACTTCCCTAGACAGTTCACCAACTTTATCCAGTTGTTTCCTGACGACGTGATAGGAAAGGTCTTGGACAATGGGGAGTACTGCGAGAAATATAGCGTCTCGACCGGAGTGAAGCAGGGATGTGTGCTCGCGGCTAGCACAGCACGTTCAACCTCTTCTTCACACAAGTCCCACTCCATGCAGTGAAGGACATAGACAATGGAGTCAACATCAAGTATCGCCTTGATGAATCCTTGCAGATTACTGTGCACTTATGGCACACAAGGAAAAGGACAAACACATCATTGTGAATAAGGTCTCCGAGGCATCCAGGCTGTTTGGTCTGACAATAATCCTGAATAAAACAGAGGTACTCCTTCAGCAAGCTCCTTACAAAAAGCCACCATCAAGATCGAGGGGAGACAATCAAAGAACGTGGAGAGCTTTACATACCTGGGAAGCACAATATCTTCAGATGGGTCTCTGAACAATGAAATCATAGCTAGGATCCAGAAAGCAAGCCAAGCTCGAGGAAGACTTCGTGTCATAGTCCTGCAGCAAAAAGACATAAGGATGCCCACCAAATTCAAGGTCGATAAAGCTGTCGACCTCACCTCCTGCTCTACGTCTGTGAAACCTGAACAGCTCAAGCAGTTCCACGTACGCTCACTACGGTCAGTCGTGCACATCCGATGACAAGACAGGGTGTCCAACATAGAAGTCCCCATCAGGGCCGGTGTTCCTAGCATTGAGGCACTGCTGCTGAAAGCCGAGCTCAGATGTCTTGGACACGTCATTCAGATGGAGATCACGTCTACAGACTTCAGATGTCCAACCTGTAACATCATGGGTGCATCCAGCTTTGGACTCAGGAGCCTCATGCACAGTCACCTTGGGCTGCACAACTATCATCATCATCGGATATATATAATTCAAGTTTTCAGGCTTGCATGGAATAAAAATATGTCGTCAACATTTTTACTACTTGGCAGAGAATCGGAAGATCAGTAAAAATAGGAGGATCATGAAAGACGATTAGAGCAGTACAGACAGTTATTTAATATTGAGTTATTTTTATAGTTGATAAAATAATAGAACTTTATACTATGCTTACTTATAAATATATTACTGGATTTCAATATCAACATATATTATAATAATAATAATAATAATAATAATAATAATAATAATAATAATGAGGACTTTGTATAGCGCCTAATCTTTAGAAGCTCTAAGCGCTTTACAACATTTGACAACACTTAAAAAACATATATAATGATATGATTACAAAATTAAAAACAAACACCACGAAAGTAGAAACAGAAAATATACTGTAAATATTTAAGGCAAGGATACATTATTAGGTCTTTAAGTCTGTTCTTGCAGTTGAAATAGGTGAGTTTTCAGAGCGCTCTTGAATGAGATCACTGTGTCTTTGTGTCTAAGTGCAGTGGGCAATTCGTTCCACGTTGCTGGGCCCTGGTATGCAAATGAGCGTTGTCCATATGATTTCATCTTCATAGTGGGAATAATGAGAATACGAGTGTCAGAAGAGGAGCGTAAGCATCTTGCAGGTGTGTACACATGGGTGAGGTCAGATAGGTATGTTGGACTGGAGCCCGTCAGTGAAACGTAGCACAGAGAACATTGTGTTTAATTCTGGATCGTATGGATAGCCAGTGTAGGGTACAGAGCATATTACTTGCATTGGATATAATTATATTACTGTATTGGGTTGTATTTTTATATCAATATATTACTGGATTGGTATCTCAGTATATTACTGGATTGCGATATTAATATGTTAGTAGTGGTTTGAACCACTTGGGTGACGATGGGATTTACAATTGAAAAAATTTCAAAAGTGTATAGGGATATCAAGACACTTGACACTGGGGGGAAATGGAAACGGTGTTAAAGTAGCTGACCTTAATTTGGCGGGCACTTAGTAACAGTGTCGTAGTCGATCCCAATACGCGCACTAGGGGGACAAACGGGATTTTACCATTGACGAAAGTTCAAAATCGGTACCTGAGGGAAAATGTTAATTTAACTTGGGTGACGTCACGGCACTGGGAAAACATGGGAACATTGTTACAGGTGGCTGACCTCAATGGAGCCGTTACTTAGTAACAGTGTACGAGCTGACCTCAGTACTCTATGTACGGGAAATTCTAGATTAAATATGTCCATAGTGTTGATGGGAACAAAAATATTATTGGGGGCAATGGACATATAACATGGAATTGTCACTCTGGGGAGAGAATAGTTTATAGGGACAAAAGTGTTTATGAGGACAAATATAGACAAACTCTTATACAACATAAAGACAAAATATATTTAGGCAATAGTCAAGGTCTTTATCTTTTCAAGTCAAGTGAGTGGCCCTGAAAAGGGTTGTTTGGGTTCTTCTCTTGTGGGAAAATCCTATGGAAAAACCCTTGTACATATCTATAGCCTTATCTTGTTGGAAACTTCTACGGTAAAACCTAATATATATTTATAACCTCAGCTTGTTTGAAAATCCTATGGAAAATCCTAGCATATATTTAAAGCCTCAACTTGTGGGAAAATCCTATGGAAAACACCCTTATAATTTATAGCATCTAAACGTAGTAGTGCTACAAGTGGCTAACCTCTATTTGGCTGTGACTTAATAACAGAGTTGGAGGTGACCTCAATATGCTTAATCTACGTAAGTATAGGGAATTCTATGTTAAATGGTACCATAGAGTTAGTATGCTAGGGATCCTATGGCCTCAGAAAGGGTTTATAGAGTCAAAAGGGTTCATAGGGTCAAACGGAAAGGGGAATGGTAAAGGGTTTTAAGTTTGAATTATCAAATTAGACACACACACACACACACAAACACACACACGCACGCATACAACGTCATGTGTAAGCTTAGAGTTCAAGAGTAGGAGATGAAATCTCACAAAATTAATAGTCATCAGACCTGACCTATACCATCCAAAATCCCATACACACACTCTATCCAAACCACTTTTTGTTAGCTTAGAGAGTAAGACAAGGAGATGAGATCTCTCAAACGTACAACCACACCATACCTATACCGCTAAACAACACATACTCACCTCATCCAATGTGCCCTGTGTTAGCTTAGATTCTAAATGCTTAGAGTTTAAGAGAAAGAGAAGGAAAGTTCACAAAAATACTCCATCTCACCACATGTCACACAACACCCCATTCGTGCACTATCCAAAGTGCGTTGTATTAGCTTAGAATGTAAATATTTAGGGTTTAAGTGAAGAAGATAAAATCCAATAAAATGCTACAAGATGACGTTCATCGTTTTGGCTAGAGCTTGTGCAAACTGAAATTCAACACGAAGTTGGCCGGATTTTATTGCGTGGAATGACCCTCGTCTCTGCCTTGGTCAAGAGTGAAATCAAAAGCCCACAAAGCATAATCTCCTGCATCATTGTCGTTCAAAATGCTGTTTGTGCCTAACTGTCTCGTGGCTTCATACAGGGAAAAAGTTGGTTCGAATGGTATGGTACATAAGGTCTGACCGTGTCGACTGACTTCTATCTTGGACACTTTGTACTGATTAGGATTTTCCCACAAGCTTGGGTCATAGATATATACAATGGGTTTTCTTTAGGATTTCCCCACAAGTTGGAGCTATAAATATATACTAGGTTTTTCTATAGAATTTTCCAGCAAGCTGAAGATATAAATATATACTAGGGTTTTTCCGTAGGATTTTTCCACAAGAGAGGAACCCAAACGACCCTTATCAAGGCCACTCACTTGCCTAGAAAAGACATACTCCTTGCCTATTGGGTAATTTTTGTTTGGTCTTTGTGTTGTATAAGTGTTGTCTATGTTTGTCCCCATAGACACTTTTGTCCCCATACACTCTTCTGTCCTCCAAGGATCGCTTCCATGTTAAATCTCCATTGTCCCCATAAACTCTTTAGTCCCCATAAATCCTATGGATATATTTAGCATATGATTTCCCATATATACCTTGAATAGAGCGTATTGAGGTCAACTCGAACACTGCTACTAAGTCACTGCCCCATTGAAGTCAGCCAATTGTAACAATGTTCCCATTTTTCCCAGTGCCTTGAAGTAACCAATGTTAAATTTCCATTGTGCCCCAAGTGCCTTTTGAACTTTTGTCAATGGTAAAATCCCATTGTCCCCCAAGTGGGTATCTAGAGTAGCGAGTATTGAGGTCGACTCGAGTACTCTTATTATGTCCCCGCCCCATTGAGGTTAGCCACTTGTAACACCGTTATCATTGTCCACAGTGTCAAGAGTCGTCACGTCACCCATATTAATTCCCCGTTTGACACTATACATTTTTGGGAATATCAATATATTGCTCGATTGGGATATGAGTATGTTACTGGATTGGGATATTAATATATTACTGGATTGGGATATCATTATATTACTCGATTAGGATATCAATATACTAATGAATTGGGAGTATCAATATGTTACTCGATTTGGATATCAATATATTACTGGATTGGAATATCAATATATTACTCAACTTGGGTATCAACATATTACTGGATTGGGATATCAATATATTACTCAACTTGGATGTCAATATGTTGCTGGATTGGGATATCAATATATTACTCAACTTGGATATCAATATATTATTGGATTGGGATACCACTATATTACTCGACTGGGACACCAGTCCCCTGAATATAATTTATTATACATGATATTAGTTCTATATGATATATCAATTTATTCATATTTCATTTTTCTGTTTATTTTGTTTTTTAACCCCCAAAATATGACGTGTATACGATTTTAATTTATATGTGGAATTTAAAACAAACACCTTTTAGTTTATTCAGACATTAAGGTGGAATTCTAAAACATACCCTAGATTTCATGTCAGATAGGAACTGTCAGCTACGTATGGATACTGATGCACATGGTGTTGAGTCATGGTTGCGCCGTTAGGGGCCACTCCGTACGCTTCTTTTCCCATATGATGTTCATGACAAGGGAATTTGTTAAATTAGGGGTGAAACCGACAGTTTCATCTGGAAGGTGTCCAATGGGTTGGCTCAAGATGCGACTCTCTCTCTCTCTCTCTCTCTCTCTTAATAGTTAGCATTGTGTATAACTTGACCCCATTATTTTTAAATTTGTTTTGAGAAACGATGACATGTTACTCATGATTCAAACAACTAGTTAGGCAAGTTTATATATATTCATTCGAAACGAGAACATCCTATTTCAGGCAAGCCACGGGTGAAGAGGAAAACGTTGCTGATTTTCGCCGAAGAATATGAAATATGCTACAGTCCTATTCTTACCCAGACATAAAATGTACTTTCGCTGAACTAGCTATTTTACGGTCATATAAATGTCTAATTCCGACTCATACATATCAGATTATATTAGCTTTTAGCTTGTTTGTTTAATGGCTGCTGAATACTGATCGACAACAAAGTTTTTTATTTTCTACTTGCTCAAGTACTTTACATTCGAGTCAAAAATAGAAACACGGTTTTCGCTAAGGATCATTGACATCTTGTTTTGATTAGGGTTCCAGATACGTATGGTGTTTTCAAGTTGTCTGAAGCTTTGAAGTAAAAGTGGTACATTTACATTCCATCATCTACAACATAATAACCAATCGTCGTAAATGTACTTGTTGAATTAACTTTAGGGTATAAGATGTTTGATTCTTAATACGTTTCAATCAGAAATTTTCAAATTTTCTAGAAGTCAGCTTGCCCCAAAGTGGTCAGGTAGAAAATGGTTTTGAAATTGCTAGATTTTTAAGAGAGAGATATAGAGAGAAAACATGTTTAACAACCATTAACAGAGCTTCATTAATTTAATTTTTATCATGTTTTCAAACATGACATTATTCTTTATCTCTCCAATTAAAGTTCAAATGATCATGTAGATTTAATTATTTATCCATGAGGAAAACAAGGTAAAGTTAAGTCCAAACACTGAAAAATAGTCACCAAATTGTCGATGGTTTCACTTAGTCATGTTCTTCTGGGGTGTATTATGTCCACTCACATGTCTGCTTCGGCTTCCAATTATCAGCTAGTCACCTAGAAATCACCGACAGGCATCAAAATATTTGATAATCCGGCTTTTGAGATTGAGAACATTTATTTTTATTCATTTAATTGTTTGCCAGGCAGTATTTACTTCTCGGTCCCTTGTTAATTACCACATAAACAGCATATTATAAACACTGCGTGTTTGGTTCATCGATCATGCTTTGAATGAAACCTGGTGGTTAATCCTTAGTGAAGAGTGCCTATTGTTTCCAAGTTATATTATTAACAATTATCACCTTACTCACCTAAAGACGGGGACATGCATCAAAACAATCTTGATACTCGACCAGCTAACAGACTGCCCACAGTAAGATTAGGGACCTGAACTTCGGTTAATCCCGGATACGCACACATATTACGATTCAAATGTAATTGATAAGTTAGAATAGCAATATTTATTCCTAATTTGTCAAAACTGGTTTCAGCTAGGATCTGACCGCTAACAAACCCGAACTCAATTTTTGGACTTGCCCATGGGCACGTTAGTTGGAAACTTGAGCCTAAGCTTGACCGAGAGGAATTTGAGCTTGTCCCAGGTGTTGGGCATATTAATTTCTAAATCCCTGGTTTTACTGCAATGAAACACTTAATTCAATAACTGGAGTTTTGAAAACTATCAACCTTTGTCATTCTGCAAAACCAATCGCTTCTCCCAGCATAACAATTAAAAGATCACTACCTAACAGTTACATACTACATAAGTCGGTCTACTACAGACTTGAGCAAACTAGCGGTTGGTCGTTAGGATCTGCCTGAATTCGATGTGAAAAGTAGGACCTGCCTGAATTCGATGTGAAAAATATTGCAAGCATGCGCGGCCAACGGCCTTTTAAGTTCATACGCGTGTAAACAAAAAGAATTTGCTTAGGGCATGACTTGTATCAGACATATTGATTGTACCAAACAAAAACCGCATAAAGAAAAAAAAGGGATATGTATCAATTACATTTTTGAATATGATTATACTTTAATTTTAAGGAACCGGATACACAGTCAAGCTATCGTATAGGCTGGTTTGTAACACAATCTGATTAAAATCGGATTTCCACGCGAAAATCTGACAGCGACGCTTAGGGGTCATGTTCTGGTGACCGATGTTATTAAAATAATCTCTTATTTTATAAGCCAATCAGATGAAGCCATACTCTCCCATTTGGGAGACTGAGCAGTATAGCTGAAGAGCACTAATGTGTGCCGAATGATCCGATTCACTTTCAGAGATCTGAAAGCTGTATTTCCATTGGCTAATTCAATGGTCGCCAGAACATGACCCCTAAGCAGTCGCTGTCAGATCTTCAAGTCGGACAGCGGAGTGCTGATTTTAATAAGATTGTATGCAACGGGGTCGGGGACAGGTTTATGTGCCCCAGGAAAATTCTCCAGTAGGTCCCTGTGAATTACAGATTGTGACGGTGGTAGGCCCCCTGACCGTTGTGGGGCCCCAGAATTTTGTCCTGGTTGTCATAGTCTGTCTGCGGCCCTGTTATGTAAACATTAGTTATTCTAAACGTTCGATTAACTGCTTTATGAATGGGTTCTTGTATAAATATCTGTTTTGTGGGAGGCATTGCACACAGACCGAATAAAAGAGTTTAAAAGCTTTTTACCCTACGTTGATTACGATTTGGTAGTGTGCTTTGTGTGTACTCCAACGCACACAGGCAAGCATAATGTCACGATCCTGCTCACTAAGGCAGTTCCAAAGTTTTCGTTGAAAACGGTGAAACTGTGGACTGCTAGAAGCTAGATAGTTTATCTCGATTCACAAGAGAATGGAACCGCCCATTCTCTGTTATATGCTACTTTCATTTAATGTCTTGCATATTATAAGCACATTCATTCAACCAATCTCTCTCGTGATTTGGAGAGATTTCGGCAAAATGTAGCTCTCACGAATACTAACGAGAGTTTGGTAGAACGTGACTTTGCAATATCTAGAAAACTTCACATAATATAAATGACTTCAACGACAGACTAAAAAATAAACAAGTGTATGATATTGAGTTAGAAAACAGTGGTGGTCAGATCAACGTTAACAGATAACCTAGTGACAACGATGAATAGTAAAAATAATTATTGATCTCCTTCAAATTTCAAAAACTTCATTGCAAGCGAGAATAATCTCACAAAAACGTGTAACCATCGCCACCACAACCCTCCAAAACAAAAAAGTGAAAAATAAAATTTTGATTTAATATATCATATTTTTTCCTCTTAAATTTGCTTAATTTCCCTCAAGTCGCTGCCAACTTTCACAAAGGAAACATTTTAAGGAGAAAATATTGCCAGTTATATAAATTATTTTCATTGCAAGTACTAATGAACACCATTGTGGGTTACTAGTCAAAAGTTGCTCTGTTATCTCTAAAATATTTACCAACCAGTCTTTGTGGAAATGACGGGTTATTCTCATTTTGTCGAGAAAAAAAAATGCCGGTTATTTACGCTTCATTTCCCTCAGAAATGCAGATCCGCTAAACGAAAGCAGGCTGGGTCTCATTTTTTCCCCTCCATTCCAACATCTTTCTTGAGCGGTGTGATGATACTCAAGACAAGCGTGCTCAAGCTGGGCGCCGAAAATGAAGATGAATTGGGAAGTAGCGCTATTTATGTTTGAGTGCTCGAGAGAAGAGCTATTTCCATTAGGTGAACAGCGGATAGTTCACACTAAGAATGTCAGAGTGTACCATAGATAAATCCTGTACCATCAAATAAACTATTTTCCGCTCACTCTTTGAGAACAAATTATGTAGTAAATTACATATATGCTAACATAAATGAAGAAAAACTGTTCAAAATGATGTCACGGACTATTTGCTGAGGCGCTGTTGTATCGATAAATATTTTGTCTGTGACTAAGAAATTTCTAATTATCTGATTACTAGATACCTACAAAAGTAGCACGTATTCCATTTCTTTACAAATACAACAAAAGAGATAACAGTATGGTATATTTACACTGAATAGAACAACGGGGATATAAATTAATCAAACGAAACCCTTTAAAGGTTTCAAGTCGCTACATTTGGCTTTGAGTGACAGAAAGAGGTACGGTCATGTGACGGAAAGTAATGGATACAACTTTGAATGTTTTAACAAAAGGAAATTTTTAGCATCTACTTTAAAAAGAACATATTTTAAATCCTTACAAATATTACGTTAGTAATGTTTTTGGAAATTGAGTTATAAAACTATCGTTTAGGTCTTCTGTTGCAGGGCTTTGAAACATATCTCGTCATTGATATAAGCCCTGATGTATTATCAGCAATAATTCATGGTGACTATTATACCTTAATAGAATTAAGTATCGTTCGCTTTAATTGTCCCTAAAGCTTAATTACATCCAACTGAAGCTTATATGGTTGAATCGTTTATAAGTGTCATAATCGTCAGCATCAATTGAAAGTAAATTATATGGCTAAGTAACTACAGCAGAAGATTAGGATACCATCGAGTCGGATTGAGAGTAGCTGCGGTTGTCTTCATGAAATATGATATTTACTTCCTCAGGCGATCTTCACCGCACACCTGTTTGGCATATGAAAGGGCGAGATTCTTAATGCTTGATGCATGATACTGTTCACAAGTGATTCGTATCAATTTTAGAAGAACATTTTTAAAGAAAATAATGGAAGAGTATCGCATGTGTATTGCCTGTCGCTGCCAGCGCTGCCAAACTACCACTACCTGTGAATATATCCTCTGCGTCAAAGTGCGATTTTCACATAACTGCGCTTGAACAGAATCTAGGTCGCACCTTTAATACAATACGATTCTGGATGCGAGATTCGAAAGGATACATACGTACAGACTACAGTGTACGAGTCACTGTTGCTGCTGTAAGACAAGGCGCTGAATTGAATTACCATAATAAACCTACAGAAACGCCAACGCATTGAAATTACAGTATCCTTCCATTTCTTTTCAGGTATGTCTCTCAACACAGAAACATACTTCATGCATGATTCTGTTTTAAGACAACTATATGCGCTCCTACACTTGTTAAAGCTACATGTGCTGACGAGGCCCCAGGTGACCGAGTGGTCTAAGGCCTCGGGTGGCCGACTGGTCTAAGGCGGTTGCCATGATAGATTACTGACATGTGAAATGTCAGTAATCTATCATGGCAACCGCCTTAGACCTGTCTGTGTGGGTTCGAATCGGGGGGAGGGGGGACTCTGCTAACGTAGGTATGTGAGAAAGATTGCCAGTATTTTCTCGTGGGTAAGTGGTTCTTCTCGGGGTTTTCCCCGGTTCTTCTTTAAACCAAATATTATAGGCCTATCATGTGCTGACAAATGGCATCAAAACCATACCAGCATGTGCTTGACACTTGCATAACCTATTCCGTACCCAAGAATAAAATGTTACTTTCAGTATGGGAATCCGCAACAAAACAAAGTGACATTTCATAAGTAGAACTTTTCGCCACCTAATTTCACTTAATCATTAGATCAGCTTTGAAAAGTTCATTTTACTTGATTTTTACCTCTAATTACCAACCCAATCACGACCTTCCAAACACGTACTTTTTTGTTTAGCAATTTCTAGACTGGTTCAAAACTCTTTATTTTGTTAGGAATGTCAATTAATCTTAAAATACACTGTATTGTCGGGCATGCGATATTAAGTTTCTGGAGCACAGCTGATGGTCATTTTTTTTTCTCTAATGGTACCATGACTCAGCATATCGCATGGAAAACCTGATCCAGTAACCAAGAGAAGCTAAAGATCGCACGCGCACAACTGGATATTTATTGTTTGCCTTGATCACATTATCTTAGGTGAAATCTACCCTCCGACCTATGATGTGGCAAGTTTTATGTTTTTATATTTATTTTCTTTATTCCTGATCAAGTTTAAACTCAACCAAATACGTTTCATAAGAACAGTATATATTTTCTGCATTTTTTAAAAACCTAATATGCTTACATATGTATCACTTTCGTTATAGAATAGTGTAAATAAAATTTAAATTCGCTTTTCTGTTTATTGTTTGGCCCTGTGTTGTAATTGCTTTGGAGAGAGTCGAAAGAGGGTTAGGCTAGTCAAAGACTGTTCGTTGTCAGTGTTGTACACGAACACGCACACACACACTCATACATACACGCACACACAAAATTTTTAATCGTTACTAAAAGAGATAAGAAAAGGAGCATTGATATAAATAATTTCGTTTTTTTTATGAATTAAACATTGTACACATTTCATAGAATCACGTCTGCTTATAGACCCTCCCGCGTAGCCGGTTTTCGCCTGTAACATGCGACGAATTGTACGGACCGATGATAGTAAAACTAACAAACAAACTGACCAACGGAGGGAAGAGAGAGAGAGGGATGGAGGAAAAATAAACAATATTTGAGTTGGTAGCAATGTTAATTAAAGCAAACTAACAAACAAACTGACCAACGGAGGGAAAAGAGAGAGGGATGGTGGAAAGAAACAATATTTGAGTTGGTAGCAATGTTAATTAAAGCGCAATAACGACAAAGATTAACTTAAATAATTTTTATTGGTTGATGACCTCTTGTTGGTTCGACATTACGCTTAGCCTATTCCCCTACTCGTTTCACTATACTCGCCGGTGATTAAGTGGCCACTGTGATTCACTGTTTGATAAGCTGCCACGCTATACTTTAATGCCTTTAAACTTTCGTGTTTAAATCACAAGCGTGACTTCTTTATTTAAGCAGTATGAATGAAAATATCAGCTGAAAATAGAATCAAACAGATTTTATGTCTCGGGAGTATGACGTCATATTAAGTAATGCCGTCTAAAGTTTGAGAACAGGAATTACGACATAGATTCCTATCGCATTATAGCCAACTTTTAAGTCAATCATTCGCTTTCGTCAAAGAAACTGTCAAAAACGACACGGTAAACTCTAGTGAAAACAAGGCAACAACTAGTATTTTTGTCATTGTATTACTTTTATGTTTTTGGAGCCATGACGTAATTTAATCTTTTTACATATTCAACAATAACTGTGTTTTGCTGTTTGCAGAGTCTGTGTTCTGTTTTTTTTGTGTCTTTCTACCACCACATCATCCCTTTATACATTTGTAGAGCAAAGCTGAGAATACACCGTATCAATACCTTTGTGAAGTACATTATTTCACGTCATTATAGGCATTCCATCTTGCTTCTCATTGATACAGTTTTCATAATGCACATTGTTGTACCAGATTTTGATAATAAGGTTATAAATATCTTAGAACCCCCCCAAAACTTGCCTATCGTGAAAAGAATATTTTCGCAATTAGACCAGTTTTACGTGAGACGTAGACAAATTATAAACTATCTGATTCTGATTTTAAATTTAATACAATTTGCTAAACAGATCTTTTGACAGAACACACTCGTCCTGTCACCCAAACAAAAACAAGGAATAAACTTTAAACGTTTGAATGAGAATATGATCTGAATTTTTCTAACAGAGTTTATGTATAATACATTAAAGCATTGTCTTTCTGTACAATCAATTAAAACAGTGTACGTCTCTACAATATATCAAAACAGTGTGTTTCTATGCAATAAATCAAATCAGCGTGTTTCTGTAGAATAAATCAAAGAAGTGTGCTTCTGTTCAATAAATCAAAACGTTGTGTTTTTATAAAATTAAACAAAACCGTGCGCTTTCGTACGATACATCAAAACATATTAAACTATATTTAACGTTTTAACAACATGAATAGCAAAAAAGAGGGATAATTACTCTCAAATAATTAACATACTGAAAAATAGCAATTGTTCGATTTTTCAACCTTATGTAGCAAATTGGGGGGTGGGGGTAGCAAGAGTTGTACTATACCATTAGGCGTTAGCTACAGCGTTCGATCCGAAAACGGAAGATATAATAATGAAAAGGAACAACAATGAATCATTGCACATACAAGCAGATGCGATCTTGTGAACAACGAGCCATGCAATAACAACAAGGACAAGAACAACAGCTTCAGCAGCAACAACAACAGCAATAATAATAATAATAATAATAATAATAATAATAATAATAATAATAATAATAATAATAATAAATTCTAGTAGTAGTAGTAGTAGTAGTAGCAGTAGCAGTGGCAGCCGAGAGCCGATATTAACCAACTCTTCCTGTCAAGCCATATCAGTCTTAAGGGCTTGGTAAACGGGGAAAACTGTGTTGAGGTAAATAAAATGAGCAAACCAAATAAGTCAGGAAAAGAAATTGAAAATTCCTAAAATTAGCTCATGAAAAGAGTCTTCTCAGAGGGATTAAACCAAATTCGGATACCAATAGAGAATGCAAGGCTATGCACAATGCACACATAGCAACATGTTGGAGACGTCCAATGATGATGGGAAGGGAGGGGTAAAGTCACACACAATGCACACATAGCAACATGTTGGAGAGGTCCAATGATGATGAGAAGGGAGGAGTAAAGTCACACACAATGCACACATTGCAACAAGCTGGAGGGGGCGTATGAGTGTGGCTCCAATTGGAGAAGCTTAAGAAGGAAACTAAAGGACTGACCAAGGCAGCGCAAGACTACGTGGTCAACAAGGTGAAAGTCAAAATTCAAAATAAAGCTTTCACCATTGTGCATGGTATGCAGAAATAAGAGTCAGTCAATAAATCACACGTGTGCACCAAGCTGTACCAGTGTGAGTACAAAAATCGGCATGACAAACTAGCATACACTGGCATCCGTCTAAGAAATGTGGACTTGAGTGTACAACCAAGTGGCACTATCATATACCATAATAGAACGAACAGTGAGACAAGAATCCTGAAAGGTTTCAAACTTCAGACCGAATACAAGATACAACCAAAAGGCTAAACAAAGCATTAACCGACGAAACGAGGGATCTGACCTACACCATAGATATATCAACACAGGGGACTCCCGTATCGCAAGAAAAGAACAACAACCATATACTGTGACCTGGCTAGAGAACTCAGAAAGGTCCGAAAAACGCAGACACAGCTCGTATTAGTTGTCGCAGAGCGCTTGGAGTCCAGCACACAAGTTACGAGACAATTTCAGACGCTTGGGATAGCAATAGAGGCAGACCGATTACAGGAGGAGGGTATAGAGTTAGGGTTATGAGACTTCAGAAGCTTGGGAAAACGCCAGAGGCATACCGACAACAGAAGGAAAGTTTAGGGTTAGGGTTACGAGACAACTTCAGAACCTTGGGACAGCGCCAGAGGCAGACCGACTACAGGAGGAGGGTTTAGGGTTAGAGTTACGAGACAACTTCAGAAGTTTGAGAAAGCGCTAGAGGCAGGCCGACTACAGAAGGATGGTGTAGGGTTAGGGTTACGAGACAACATCAGAAGCTTGGGAAAACGCCAGAGAGAGACCGAGCTACAGAAGGATGGTTTAGGGTTAGGGTTACGAGACAACTTCAGAAGCTTGAGAAAACGCCTGAGGCAGACCGACTACAGAAGGAGGCCATGATATGAATAGCAATGATGGTATGAAAACTCCATGATGTCCAAGGACGCAATATCACCAATCCCAATTAGCAACAAACCAGGCACGATACAATTACAAGGCTGTGTAATGGAGCAAATTTTTCTGTCGATCTCTGTAGAACACATATAGTTGGACAAGCGTACGATTAATTAGATTTATGCAGTTCTGCGCACGTTTAAATTGCCATAATGCACGGATTTGTACAGTCTCTGTCACGAGTTTAGCGATTTTTTATTAAGGCTACGCTTGTTTAAACTGGACAGGAAAGGGATCAATTTCTGATCGGTATGGAAAACTGTCATTTCTGAAAGTTACCAGGAATCAGTTGGGTAATCAAGGTTTGTCAGGCGAACTGCATTGTTTCAGCAAGTTATGAAAACTCTCAGTTTATATGTGCAAATAGCAAATTTGAAAATCAGTCTACGCTTTTTCTCTGAAGAGAAACGAATGTAAGGAAAAAAAAACTCCGAGTGATTTAAGAAGTAAATTCACTCGTTAAATCATCCAAGGGGAGCGATTGTCTGGAAAAATTGACAGACACGGTTCTGGAAGCCAGAGCTTGGAAACGCAAGGTGAAGATAGCTCTACGTATTACAAACCCAAAGTGGACACAAAGTTGGAAGGGGCGAAAGAGACGAGACACCTAAAAATTTGGAAAAGAAAGGGAAAAGTGCAGAAGACCCAGACTTACCGGCACAAGGAAGTCAAAACGGATAGGCCCTGTGGAATCTGGACTGAATCAAGACCATCAGGTTATGAAATTGTACAAGCATTGTTTGATTTCACACGATTCGATTGATGATGAGATAATTCTATCGCTTAACAGATCGGTTATTGGTATCATCATATTTGTATTTGAAATTCGTAGAAGAAGTTAATTCAAAAAGAAAGAAGTGTATCTTTCAATCGTAATGCATTATTACTTTTGTTTATGAACTTTATTGTTAGGAAATTTATTAAATTTTGTCTTTATTTGTAACGGGGGCTCTAGTTATTCTGTTCTATATACCTGCTCAGATCTTAATCTATTCCACCCTAATTTTCACACTTTATATTGATATTTACTCGTTCCGGGCAAATTACACCGTCGGCGATCACCTCTAGATAACGATAACCAAACCCATGACACCCACCCCAACAAAGCTGGGAGGGGAGTTATGACAGGCTGCAATGATAATAATAATAATAATAATAATAATAATAATAATATCACCAATTATGTCTTTTGGGAACATTTCTACAGGAATTTAATATTTCTCGGAAGGTCCAGTTTCCAGTGATATGACATATACTGGAATGTTTTTATTAAAAGATATTTACAAAATTAGTGACATTTAAATCAATTGTTTCTTGAATTTCAACTGAAGTTGTGTAATAGCCTACATTGTGCTTGCCCAATTGAACTCAAAGCAATGTACTAATGTTAGGACAGCTGTTGCTCAATCTGTAAGTAAATGACGACTACTTTGTCTAATTTGTAACTAAATGACGACTTCTTTGTCCAATATGTAAGTAAATGATGACTGTTTTGTCTAATTTGTAAGTAAATGAAGAATGCTTTGTCTAATATGTAATTAAATGATGACTTCATGGTCAAATCTGCAAGTAAATGACGAATGTTTTGTCTAATCTGTAAGTAAATGACGACTACTTGGTCTAATCTGCAAGTAAATGACGAATTATTTGTCTAATCTGTAAGTAAATGACGAATGATTTGTCTAATTTGTAAATAAATGACGACTGCTATGTTTAATTTGTAAGTAAATGACGAATGTTGTGTCTAATCAGTAAGTAAATGACGAATGCTTTGTCTAATCTGTAAGTAAATGCCGACTACTTTGTCTAAGTAAATGACGACTGTTTTGTCTAATCTGTAAGTAAATGACGAATACTTTGTCTAATTTGTAAGTAAATAACGGCTGCTTTGTCTAATATGTAAGTGTTTTGTCTAATTGGTAAGTAAATGACGACTGTTTTGTCTAATCTTTAAGTAATTGACGACAGCTTTGTCTAATTGGTAATTATATGACGAATGCTTTGTCTAATCTATAAGCGAATGACGACTACTTTCTCTGATCTGTAAGTAAATGACGACTGTTTTGTCTAATCTGTAAGTATATGACGAATGCTTTGTCTAATCTATAAATAAATGACGACTACATTGTCTAATTTGTAAGTAAATGACGAATGCTTTGTCTAATATGTAAATAAATGACGAATGTTTTGTCTAATTTGTAGGTAAATGAATGCTTTGTCGAATATGCAAGTATATGACTGTTTTGTCTAATCAGTGAGTAAATGACGACTGTTTTGTCTAATCAGTAAGTAAATGACGACTGCGTTGTCTAATTGGTAAGTCAATGACGACTGCTTTGTCTAATTGGTAAGTCAATGACGACTGCTTTGTCTAATTGGTAAGTAAATGACGACTACTTTGTCTAATCTATAAGTAAATGACGACTGTTTTGTCTAATTTGTAAGTAAATGGCGAATGCTTTGTCTAATTTGTAAGTAAATGACGACTGCTTTGTCTAATTGGTAAGTAAATGACGACTACTTTGTCTAATCTACAAGTAAATGACGACATAGATGACTTTTGGAAGAAGGAACAGTCAATAAAACCATATAAGAAACAAGTTCAGATGAGAACTCGCCAACCATTTTAACTCAGTTGGACACTCTGTACAATCGCTCGAAAGGCTGTTTATGGAGTCAAATCGCATATGGACTGACAATGAAACAGATCAAAAAGAGATATATTGGATACTACAGCTGAGGTGGCAGGGGGCACTTTCGTAAATTTGCCTCTGGCAAATTTCTTAACTTAAGACTATGGTGTGACTGTTTCAGCTCTTATTGTTTACTAATTCAAGATATGGATATATTTGTGAACTAGGTGTTTCGGGCTTGTGTTGTTCT
Organism: Megalonaias nervosa; assembly: GCA_016617855.1. Taxonomy (NCBI): domain Eukaryota; kingdom Metazoa; phylum Mollusca; class Bivalvia; order Unionida; family Unionidae; genus Megalonaias; species Megalonaias nervosa. The sequence continues at coordinate 2,220 of JAECUM010027172.1, read as the reverse complement.
TGAAATTGATGTCAGGCATGTACACCTTGCATAGTTACTCTGCAGTATGTAGATAGTGAAATACAAATAGTCTGCTTGGAAGAAGAGCTAGCCTCCCATAGCAGTAAACACGTGGGTTCGAGGCAAGTAGAATATCTCAAAAACGGCTTGGATGACAACTATTTTCAGCTGTATCAGTCTGTTTAGCACACACTGTTTTGCAGAATTATGATCAAGGAAAATGGCTTGTGTTTGCACTGTGAGCATCACATGGTGTAAAAAATGACCTTCCGACGTTAAAATTGCAGGCATAAATTTGGGATTGGGGTGCATAAACTTCTGCTATGAACTGCTATTGACTTCTCTGCTCAAGTAGATAATATTCTTGGGCTTTGTTTTAATATAGGTATCCAAAAATATGGACCTTTTTGACCTCACTTGTGTATATTATTTTCTATGATTTTAATACAAAGCCGGTGATTGCGGCATTAAATTTGTGCATAAAAACTGGCTCCTGCCCCCTGAGAATACATGGTGAATTCGGCACTCTAATCCAAGAGCGTTCTTTTTAAAACACCATATGTCAGTGTCACTTTAGATGCATCGTTGTAAGTGGCACGGTATGACTTTGTTCCTTTTATTTATTTTGTATTGTATCGTCTTTTTAAATATCCACAGCCAAACATTATTTGTTCCTGTCTCCTTTATGTCATCGTCCAATGTCGCTTAGCGTGAAAGGATTCGGTTTCGAAGCTTTGGGCCGGTTTCACACGAGTTTTAGATCGTTGGTTGTCGGTGTTTGGTTCGGATATGTAAGAAAGATTCTTTTAGTTTACTTATTCATAGGCTATCACAATGTCTTTTGCATGTAAACATCTCCATGTTTACCTCGCGTACATAATCGATTTTTTTAAGAATCTGGAATTGCATTGGCCTTTTGAATCCAACAAACTACCATTGCATATTGACTACATGTCGACGATATGTTGGATGTTTGAATACTCGGACTTGGTTAGGCAGTTTTACAGGCTATGACATTCAATTCACATAAGAATTCCAGGAGAGATGAGCTACTCTTGGTAAACAAATATAATTCCTTGACAGCTCTGTTCGAAAAAAACCCAAGAAGCATCTGTATCGGCATGTACTATACGGATTCCGAAAACGGATAGAATGCTGTGAAGATCAAGATTACTTGAAAAGCCAGGGGAAGGCAGCGTAAAAATCGGAAGCAAATGCAAATGATCTCTTAAAGTACAAATGACCGTGTAGTTTTACTATTCTCTTAAGAACTAACAAATGAAAAGGAAATCTTCTCAAAGCACATTTTAACAAGACCTTTATTTCAATCACTTAGAGTACCGTATACAAAGATACAGTCGGATATCGCCGGATATTGTCAAAATCACTCAAGACATAAACTATTTAAACATCATTCTAACTGTAGAAAGACGCATCTTCTATTGCAAAAGCGTAAAAAATCACACTTACTGTAGAAATACGCATCTTCTATTCCACACAAAATTCGTACTATTGACTGGAGTCACAAACATCATTCTAACTCTAGAAATGCGCATCTTCTATTCCAAACATTTAGTACTATTTACTGGAATCACAAACATCTTTGCAAGTGTAGAAACATGCATCTTCTATTCCACACACTTCAAACATCATCATAACTGTAGAAACACGCATCTTCTTTTCCACGCATTTGTAACATCATTCTAACAGTAGAAATATGCATCTTCTATTCCACGCATTTGTAACATCATTCTAACTGTAGAAATATGCATCTTCTATTCCATGCATTTGTAACATCATTCTAACTGTAGAAATATGTATCTTCTATTCCATGCATTTGTAACATCATTCTAACTGTAGAAATATGCATTTTCTATTCCATACATTTGTAGCATCATTCTAACTGTAGAAATGCGCATCTTCTTTCCACGCATTTGTAACATCATTCTAACCGTAGAAATATGCATCTTCTATTCTACGCATTTGTAACATCATTCTAACTGTAGAAATATGCATCTTCTATTCCATACACTTCAAACATCATTATAACTGTAGAAATACGCATCTTCCTTTCCACGCATTTGTAGCATCATTCTAACTGTAGAAATATGCATCTTCTATTCTACACACGTTTAGTATTATTTACTTGAACCACAAACATCATTGCAAGTATAGAAACATGCATTTTCTATTCTACACACTTCAAACATTATTCTAACT
>JAECUM010027171.1:0-36612 GCA_016617855.1 Megalonaias nervosa | reverse complement strand
GTGCATGGCACCATCGATGCAAGTTCATGTAGCATAAAACACTTCGAAAATGTTTGATTGCTTGTGCCATCGCGAGTAAATCAAGACTGGTCAATGGACGGGTAAAGGCGCGATCTCCGGGTAATTGAAAACCTCTGCCCTAGGGTATTCGACGACTCTTGCCTGGTAATCGAAGGCCTCTTCCTTTCTACATGGCAATCAACCGCTTTTTACAATGCCATTCCAGATGCGGTTCTGACAGCCCATAACGCTGTAGATTTTGAAACAGCTGGAGCCGCTGCTGCCAACAATGCTGGAATCGCTGCAGGGAATGGGAATATTCCACAGGTCTTTGGCATTTGTGCCACCTCTGACTTGGATAATTTTAATGTCACTGAGATAGTGTTGTGTTTGGCCGCATTAAGCCGAGAGAGCTGTGTTTGCGTCAACCACACGGAGACCTTTCCAATTATTTTTGCTTGAGAAAGTTTCAGCGTGACCCCACAATTGTTTTTCACTGCGGTTTTAATATTCGCATGTTGATTTTCGATAAGACCGACCTTCACATCTTGATAGGACATTATTATTAAAATACGTAACACGTTCCATTATGAATTTTCCACAGGTGCACCGATCGCTCTCATTCGACCACCACCACCCTCTAACGACAATGTCTTGTCAGAAAGTATCACAACACAACTGATGACTACCAACAGCGTTACCTACACGTGCATTGAAAATATATGTCAACGACGGACTGCCTGAACAACTCCAAGTGTTCAAATGAGAAGTAATCGATTGGTTCAAATGAGAAGTAATCGATTGGGTACGAAAGTCTTTTGGGTAAATTTGCAGACCAGTGTCCATGTACGACCACAGATTGTGATATGCACGTGCGACATGATGAGTGGCTTCTGCATAGCCAAGCCGAATTTCTTCAAAAGGTTCTTGACGACCGTTTAACCGCAAGGACACCTCAGTCACTTCTAAGTTGTCAAATATCATTTTTCTCTATACCTGGTCATTATCTCGCGCAGTAAGTTTAAACGCTAAAACCACAGATTTTGGAGCAGTAATGTCATGTTGGCTACTTATGTGCCAGGTAAACTGTCTCGCAATAGCAGTTTGTGGGTGTGCGTCTGTAGTATGTGCGATAAACGACAATGTTGATGTGGTTCCCGACTGCATAAACGATAACAAATTTGATTCTGTACTTAGTGAAGGGGATAACATAGGCATCCATAAAGTCAGTGTTTCTAATACAATTTCGTCAGCAGCACCACATGCATCAAGCCATATCGAATCGATGGAGTTGTTTTACGAAACTAAGTGCTTGAGTGTTTAGCTCCAAATATCACCTTGCGAACATTTCTGCTCCAGTGTAGGCAACGCTTCAATGACAATATGGCCACTTATGGGACCATCCAACCGTGTTTTAACTGGCATAGTCGAATGAACAACGGTTGTTTGCCATACTTGGATATATCATTAACAATTTCAACTCGCACTGAAAGTCCATACAAGTCGAATACAAACTATGTTGAGGTGTTGCGACCCAGTGAGTGCCAGGACCTGTTGATGATGTTGAGGGAAAACTGTTACAGGCCGATGATAACAATTACCCTGCCAATGCCCAAGTGGGATTTGTCAACAACGGTAGCATGGCGTTGTTTAACAGTGAACGTTACTCCATCTATGGAAAAAACGATCGAACCCATTCTTGTCAATGTTAACGTGGCCACAACAATTCTTAGACTCGCCAGATACAGCAATGATTACACGGAAGCAGCAAGCCCGTCTATGATTTGTGAAAGTTTTAACTAATAATGCAGATCATAAACTATACAAAACCCTTATAGTTCATCATGATTATTTTGATCCGTACGCTGCTGATCACACCGCCGTGTTGGCAAGACCCAACCCGACTTTAAACTTTGGATTTGCAAAGCGTCGATCACAAATCATTGGTGATTCACCTAGGTTTTAGTGCGCAGTTCACCTCAAGTCATATTTTTGGGTTTTGCAGAGATGCTCTCAAGGTTATATTTAGAGCCAAACATAAAGTAACAGTGTCTCGTAAAAACAACTCCACCGATGCAGTTTGGCGTACAGGAGGTGCTGCTGTTAAAGTTGTATTAGATACACTAACCTTGAGCATGCCCGTTTAAACCCTTCACTAAATACAGAATCACGTTTGTTATCGTTCATGCAGTCGGGAACCACTTCAACTTTGTAATTTCTCACACATCGCACAGGCATACACCAACCAACTGGTATTTCAGGATAATTCACCTAGCAAATAAGTATCAACATGGTCTTACTGCACCAAAAACGTGTTTGTGGCGTTTCAAAATGCAAATCAAAATAACAGTCAAGAGCATAATAAGATTATATTTAGCACATTAGCAATGACTGAAGTTTCGTTGCAGTTAAAAGGTCATCAAGAACCTTCTGAAAAAATTCGGCTTGACTATGCAGTAGCCACTTCTCATATTACACATGGATATCACATAATGTGGTCCTATAAGACCGGCATCATTACATCGACACGGGTCTGCAGATTTCCCAACAGGACTTTCGTACGTTGCACCCGATTTATTACTTTTCATTGGAACACTTTGAGCTGTTAAGACAGTCCATTGTTGACATGTATTTTCATGCACGTGTAGCCTCCGCTGGCACTAATTACAGATGCAATGCTACGATACTTTCTAACAAAACACTGTCGTTGGAGGGTGCCTGTGACCGAATGAGAGTAATTTATGCACCTGTCAAAAATTTGTAGAATTCGTAATTGAACGTGTTGCACGCTTGGTTAACAACGTCCTATCGCAAAGTAAAGGCCCGTCTTACTCAATTTCAGCTTGCGAAAAATAAAAAAATGCAGTCAAAAATGATTGTGGGGTCACACTAAAACCTTCTCCAGCAAACTTAACTGGAAATGTTCCCCTATGGTTGACCCAAACACAGCTCGCTTAGTTTAATGCGGACAAACACATAAATACTTCAATAACATTAAAATTATTCAAGTCAGAGGTGTCACAAATGCAAAGGTCTGGATAAATATTTCCGTTCCTAGCATTGCTGGCAGTAGCGATGAAGCGGTTGAAAAAGCTACAGCGTTAGGGGCTGTCGGAATTTGCATCTGGAATGGCATTGAACAGGCAGTGCGAGGCTGCTGAAATAAGGAAGAGGCATTCGATTACCAGGCACGAGCCTGGTGATTTAACTGGATTCATCAACAGGCCCTGGCACTCCCTGACTTACTCGTGACACCTCAACATAGTTGGTATTTGGACTCGTATGGACTTGCACTGCTGGTTAAAGTTGTTAATTATTTATCCAAGCGTGGACAACAACCGTTGTTGTATTCGACTGCACCAGTACAAACACGGTCGGATGGTCCCATGTGCGGTCATCTTATCATCAAAGCGTTGCGTGCACTGGAGTGCTCACCAACCTCGCAAACATTTTCATATTAAAGTACGTGTAATATTATACAAAACAACGTCCATTAACATTTACGGGCGTTATTCAGCTTGAAGACACGGAGCTCATGTAGATCTGAGCCAATTTGCCACCAAAGCGGATTCGTCTGAGTTTACTAGTCGTGTTGTTTTTGGTGTCGATCCAGGTGAATTTGTGATATTTGAAGATCAAACTGGCAAACTAAAAAGATCAAAAGTAGACATTGAAGATTGAAGATGTTTTTATCAAGTGGAAAGACTTCTTTGTGGGAAAGAATCAGGTTGATCTCGCTGACAATGGTGGAGTCAGAGACTGGCGTGCCGGTTGGGTTTATCAAAAAGCAGAAGGGGGGCGGCAGCTCCCGCATGAAGGCCTACAAATTTTGTTATCCATCAATAAACCATCCAATCAGACGCTTTATGAACAAGAAAAAAAAAAAAAAAAAAAAAATTTCGCGAATGACTTGAATTTATACGACACTCAAAGAGCCACCAATACTGTAATTGAGACCTAAAAACATAGCAAAAGGAGGAGCCCACGACCAGGCTGACTGATGTTGGATATCTCTTAAATATTGGGTAATTTATTTTTTTCAATGGTTGGATCGCTGTGTCCGAATTTTTATTCAGAGAATTTTTCTTTTTCCATTTTTCTTTTTCCATTGTGCGTGAACACAACCTCCTCCCCCCCCCGTGAATCGGTAGTTGCGAAACGAAATAGAGATTCAGAGGGCTGTCCAGGCTGAATTTTAGCTTCATAAATTTATGATCAAGCAGCCCCTACCCACCCGGACTGAATCCCTGGCGCTTTAAAATGAAACGCCCTTGGGAGATCAGGGAGGGTCAGGCGAGTTGCACCTGTTATTTTTCTTTTGTATAGAATTACCCATTTAAGTATAGTCTTTTTACGATGTGTCGAGGAATCCCCCAATAATAATAGCATCTGTCGCAAACACCGATAATATGTCTTTCGTGTTTTGGACTCGAACTCATGAAGTTATTTTTCACCTGTCTGAATGCTTTTACCAATTAGGTCACTGTCTCACTTAAGAATATACGATGAAATACTTTATACAAGCATACACACTTACTGAACAGATAGAGACACACCACGTATTTAAATCGTGTAATTTATTTCTCAAGTATTTTTATTTAAAGTGAACAGGTATATTTCTCCAGCGAACCTACAATAATCGAATTTACCTGTAAATTTCAGCGACTTAGCGTGTTGAACCACGTGACCAGGCAGTGTTTAAATAGAAAGGGAATTTCAGCGAGTAGCATAGGTATTGACGCATAAGCATTTTTAGCGCAGTGACGTGATAGCGGGCATAGCTAAACTGTTGAGTCAAATTGAGATCAGGTAATTTATTGTATTTGGAAAAATACATTACGTTACTGGATACACTGAAATTTTATATTTTGATTAAACAATTTCGATGTAGCTGAGTTAGTTATACAATTTGCGACAAGCTGTACTAAATTTGGATGAATATGAAAATAGTTTCCGGTGACTGCAATAGATTTAAATTCTTTTATTTCACCGGTTTCTAGATTAATTGGTTTAATTGGCTTTGGTGTACATTTGTGTTTTCCGGTTTTTCCACATTTACTATTCTCACTCTGTGTGATTGCTTCATGATTTCCAAGATGGCTATCTTTTCTGTCGGAGTTGATATAGTCGATAACAGAACCATCCTCTATCACGCCATTAAAACATTCATGTACGAATCTGTGCGAAAGGTAATTTTTCATTTTCTTATCACCAGGAATCGCAATATCCATAACAAGGTACCCCATCTTACTGACCTTTCCAAGGTTTTTTTTTTTTTTGAGACGACAGTTCCTGATGACACCACCTCGGTTAGTGTCATATTTATCCTGCATCGGATGACATTTGAATTCATCAAGATCAATATTTTCAGCTTTCTCCATTACATTGTTCTACTTTTTCTAATATGACATCATTATTTTTATGTATCTCTCAATGTATTCCCGTGTGCCTTTCATTTTTACGTTATCATCGTTGATTATTTCAAAATATCTTTTCAGCGCGCGATAATTTCGTCCCTCATAAACTACACACAGCTGTGTTTTTTCTTTCACCCACACCCCATATATCAAACAGGCTCTTGGACAGGTACTGCCAAGTCTGATATTTATCATGTAACGCTATAATAATCTCCGCAACAGGGTTTTCCACAAGGAACTACTGATCCGATCTTTAGCCATCTGCAGATCCTTTTTGCTGTCGGCATAATTAATATATATATATATATATATATATATATATATATATAGATAGATAGATAGATAGATAGATAGATAAGAAAGTTATATTATATTAGAGAAAGTATATCATATACCAGCAATGACTAATTTTGCCGTTGCAAAACAACTGCAAGAACTCTGTTTTAATCTAACGGGGAAAAAAAACAACAGATTTCGCAAGGTCGAAAATTGCACAAGAAAAATTACGAAATGAGATAAAATCATTATTAAACGCGAGTGAAATTGAGAGATGAACAAAAATAGAACCAATGAGCAGAAACAAGTTTTTTTGAACAAGAACGATACAGATTATCTGAGATTGAACCACAACACATCACCAAATCAGATTTTGACAGATTAACCAGAGATAAGAAACAAATACCATCTGAACTACAGTTGCATGATTTTATCAAAATGGCGAAGAACGAATTTATCGACGATGGTGTTGTTCATGTTTTTTCAACATTTAAGATAGATGGTGATGGAACATTTATTGATTCTACCATGAATGACAAACGAGCGGCTACTATTATTAATAATCTTGTTGATGACAGCAAGTACATATTCAGAATAAAATTTATTGCAGAGACTATCAGTGAAGATGGTCCGATTTGGATTATTCGCGATAAACTCGACCCTGTTAAGGAATCATGGCGATATAACAATGTCGTCATAGTAGATAAAAATTCTAAAGCAGGTATTTTCATCGGAATTGACAAACCATGCTACAATAACGCATATCCAGTTTCCGCAGCTGTTTATGCGCTTTATCGTTTGAATAAACCAGATATGGCTGCTCTTGCTCCGATGAAAACAGGCTCGCTAAATTGCGTGGCTCAACGTGTCAGAGAACATTTTGCAAACTCGCAACGAGGAAATGGACTCACAGAATCAAGAATAAAAAAAGTAGCACAATGGGAAAATTCTCTTATAAACGGAGCTAAAGTATATGACGTGCTTATTTTATAAAAAAAACAAAACAAACATTAATAATTCCGATAATAATCAAAACAATCACAAACGAGATTTTGTACAATTCTGGTAAATACTGTACTTCAGTTAGTTTATATGATCATGCATGGACCGACTCAGTGACAAAATTTCCAAGGAAGAGAATAATACGATTTTCTGACGGCGACATCTGCGAGGAAATCTACAACATAACTAAGCGTGACCATGTATCTGTCTGGCTATTTCACGGAGATAACTCTGAGACGGATGAATCAACATTTGATCAGTTTCTTCTGCCGTCTGGGGTTCTTTATCGGAAGGAATCACTCCAACAAAATATTAAATAAATTTTGGTAAAATATAACATAGACAACGATGAATTACTCGTTAACTGTTTTACAGCGTCTTCTGTTGTGGCACATATATCCCACCCACCCCCTCCAAAAAAAATAATAATAAATAAATGGCGTCCAACTCCAAAAGAATTTCTCGATAATGTATCACAACCTTGTGTTGACTTGGGCTATGGTGGTCTTTGGAACACAAAATATAACACATTCAACATGATTTCTGTTGACAAAGTAGCTGCTTATCCTGCTGTTTTTCTTGGACTTGGCGAGTGTCATCATTATTTTGAACGAGTCGGGTACCCAACACACGAAATGACACGAATTACAGTAAACGAACCCCTACAAAATATCGATCTTACCGGATATGCCGAGATTGATTCATTCGAGTTTTCAGCGAGTATTCATCCTTTGAGACCAATTTGGTTTGGTAGACACTTTAATAAACCGGATACCAGTGTCAATCTCAACGACTGCTGCGCACAAAGTCAGATTGGTTGGGCTCCAATAGTGTTATTACGATACGTGCTCGATGCTAAGATTCTCACATCGTTGGCTATAACCTCTTCTATAATTTTTTGCAAACAACAAAAACAAGTTTGGTTACCACGGCACGATAAATATGTTTATAGAAAAATTATTGGTAAATTTACTCAGTGTTCATCATCTGAAAAGCCACGTCGTTGTACAAGATTAATCATGGATCCAGCCGAATTTGATTTTGTCATCAAGGACACAGCGACTTGAGGTGTACTGGTGTCACGGAGAAATACAACAACACACGATGGTATATGTATTGGCACGATCATTAGCTACTGCGACGGCAATTCTCTTCAGTTTACTCATTTGAGATCATGAATGCTCGCATACTCATCAATAAACCTATTATCGATGATCAACAGATTTCCCAATGACGTTCTTATAGTCGCCACAGATTCGCTACAGATTCTTTTTATATTAGTCGTTGTAGCATGGACCTCCTTGAGACATTTATAAATAATGTCAGCGTTGCTGGTTGGGGTTCGTGGCGAATAAAACACGAACAAATACGTAAATCCTGATGTTTATTATAGCAACGATAATTTCTCAGAACCATCATCATCGCCATCTGTAAATGATCCAATCACTAGACAAAGCACGGTCTATCTGAATGGTCCAGGTGGTTCTGGTAAAACAACACGTGCGATCGAATTATTTAAAAACTCTGACACGATTGTGTTGACGCCAACTCTCCGGCTTGCCAGAGAGATGAGACAACGTGGTCTCAGCGCATGCACGTATCATAGTTTCTTTAGATGGCGAGGTGATGCATGGACCCCCGAACGAACGGGTGAGAAATATATCCCGAGAATAATTATCTGGGATGAGATTTGTACAGTATCCAAAGATGTTTTAGAAATGTTTCTTGATTGGTTATCAACAAAATCTACCTCAATCATCATGTGTGGCGATCATGGACAACCTCCGCCGTTTTCAGGTGAATCACCACACGAATGGTTGATCAACCATGATGGCCACTATGAAGACATTTTGTACGACCATCGATCACAGGATTAACAACTACAACAACTGATATCATTAATCAGATTACAACCTGACAAAGTTCAGTGTGAAATACTGCGTACCGTAATTTTAGAGGTACCGATGTCCGATTTCTGGAACTCATGGCGTCCTAATGATCTTATTGTTGTATCTCGTAAGCAACTAAGCGATCAACTGAAATAAAAATTATTTGATCTTCACAAGGAAATATTTCCAACTCAGCAAGTCCCGCTATGTTTTCGCCCAGCAGATACACGCCAACAAAATATACTCGTGGACATTCCTGGAACGGACAATAAACAAAAACTCGTTCTTAATGATATCGTCGAGGTTCCTGTAGAGGCTGTACAACAAGAGTTGTCGTTGAACCCATCGTGTTGGACTCCAGGATATGCAATAACAATTCATTCGTCTCGGAGATTAACAATATCAGACACCGTTATCTGGATTGTCAATGATCGAATAGAATGGTCAAATTTAGTTTATGTGGCTGTGTCTAGAGTAACAAAAATATTTCAGTTCCACAGAGTTGTCTTCGTGTTGGAGCTGCCAACATCGTCACAAACAACAACAACAACGTCATCAGGAATTATCAACGCAGTGAAGAAAAAAATTATGCAAGAGATGACCAAAAACATTACGCCAGTTTGATCTGGATTTGGAATTTGCCATGACGCTGAACAATGACAAAATAATCACTGCGCCTGCTGTAACACAATAATGTTTTGGCAATATTTCCCAAATGACGTACGACAATTTACCGTGGACAGAATCGATAGTAATCTCGGTCACACACGCGAAAATGTCTCTCTGACATGTCTTGAATGTAACAGACGGAGAGGAGCTTCGTTTCTCAGCATGTGATTCTTGTTTGCGAGCATTGTTAACGCGTGCGGAGAGTCTGCGTCGCCGTATCCAATCTGGTGGTAACTGGTGTTTTCAGGAATTATTTGCAATTGTTCATGCACAAATCCACGTTGAGGGGCTGTTGAATATAACCAATACATTGGTGGCTGCGTAGTAGATCTTACCACGCTCAAAATTGTATGTTTTGTTACACTCCACACGGGATCAGTTGCCCTTCCTGCACCACCCTTATGTTTACCAGGTTCACATAAATACATCACAGTGTCTTTACTACCCAACACTGGTTATTGCATCCGATCTGGTGATTTTCGTCGTGGTATGTGTTTTTTCGCGATTGCATCGGCAGATTTCATGTTAATTCCACTCGTGACCTCGTTGTTTGATGCGGCCACCAGGCGAGGTAGTCTTCAAACCTATTCACGAGATCTGACCTGAACGTGCAGTAATTCCTGGACATATTGATGTCCAAAGAGTCGCTGTGCAAGTGTTTGATTAAATCGTTCAATGACTGCCTGATCGAGATGTATCGCGGTGTGTCCACGTCTGATCTTAACGTGTTTTGTTGCATCAGCGTCGTTACTGCAACGAAAAATTCCTTGCCAGGATCAACCTATAGCAACTGTGGCCAGCGCAACGGTCCTCGCGCATAAATTCGTTCAAACTCTGCTGAGACTTCAGTTGCTGTTTTAGACGATAACGGTTCAGCCTCTTTGTATCTACTTGCAACATCGATAACAGTCAACGCGTATTTTTATGTGCGCCGTTTATGTACGTCATGTGGTAAAAACAAGATATCTGCCTGATGAACTTTGTTGGGTGTGCTGACATCAAACCATCCACGTTGAATTGTTTTGGGACGTGAAAGTTAAATTTGCCATATGGCTTTTGGTGACAACCAATCTGCGTTACAGCTCGTGTGACAACTGCTGCATAGGAGAGTTTTTTAATTGCTGATGTACATCACCAGTATCCGACTGGACTATAATAAATCGACCCCATTGTGTAATTGTTGGTGTTTATTGCCAGCTGCTAACATTATTTTACCTTTCGTCGCCGCTCTTATCAAGGTGGCGCTCTACAGTTTCGTATTTTGCAAAGGGTTTGAATTTTAAAGAAAAAGAATTCCCCAGGGTTTCCTCACAAGTTATACTGGCTATTTTAAAAAGACCTTGCATATGTTAGGTATTGTTCAAAGAACCTTTAATTCCCTTTATTTTGGTGTATGATTGATGGGTATACTATGGGTTATAGAGTATACAGCTTGGCCTTACTCCAGATGTGCATCTTTCAAAAAAGTGCTAGCTCCACTTGCTCATTTTCACTTCCTGAAGTTCAGAGGTAAATAGTAAAAGAAAGAGCCGATAACTTTTTGTTACATTTGATATATTTGGTAATTCATTCATAGAACTTTCAGAAACTGGTATTGTCTAGTCTGGTAAAATTAATTTTCCCTATTTTAATAGCTGCTAAGGATAGTGTACTTTAGACAAATTCAGGCTGATTTTTTAGCACAAGGGAGCAGTCATTTTAGTTAGCAGTGTGCTAAGATCATTTACAATTTCCAAAAGTACAATATCCAATGAAATGTCAGTCACATTGCATCAAAGTAGCATAAAGGTATGCCAACATTCTCTCCACTGTGCATGTTTTAAATGCAAACAACTTCACCTTACAAATGTCCCTCTCTCAAAAGTACATAATAACTGGTGAGCGCCCCCCAAACCATTTCGCGAGTGATTCTCGTATGTTGTTATATTTTATCAAATTCAGCTTTTAAATTAACTTGACATCCGCGATATGTCGTTGTTGTAGATCTTGATTTTTAGTTGCGACATCATTAATATTGCACGCTTGGTCAATCGCATTTACCGGAGATTCGCCTGGTTTTGGTTGAGTGTTTTTCGTCAAGTCTAATATCAAGGCGAGTTCCAGGACCACAATAATTACAATCCTGGAAGATGTTTTTCCCCAGGAATCTTAGCCCATGGTGTTTCAGGTGCTTTTCCGAGTGCCTTAGCAATATCGCCACTAGCTGCTGCAACAGGAACACTCACAAATTTATATTTTTGTGTGCCGCATTTTACACATTTGTCTGTAAGTGCCGGCGTGTTATTGCTCAACGTGGTTGCTCTCAGAAATTTTGTACCAGTGACTGTCTTGCATCGAACACACTATAAACTCAAGATTATAAATAATATTATATCTGTACAATATGAACGTGATTGACTTTTCAGCAACACGTGAGCAAGCACCAGTCAAGCATCATCCATTCGAGCTATTATAATTGGTTCATCTGGGTCGGGTAAAACTCAGTTGTTGCTCAACCTGATAATGAGGTGGCTCAAATGGGACAAACTTTATTTAGTAGCGCCATCCGTGGATGGCCAACGATGCTATAATGTACTATGGAATTTAATGAATCTTCAGCGGCCGAACACGATGTTATTGAATTTATCACAGACATCGATGAAGTGCCGTCCGTCGAGGATCTTAACGGGGATATCAACAATCTAGTGGTTTACGATGATATCCTGCTTGACAAACAAACAAATCCAGCCAGAATATTTTCATGGGGCAGACATAAAAACACAGATGTCATTTACGTCACCCAGCGGTATACTCAGATTCCCAAGGTAATTAGAAATAACTGTAATGTGTTGATTATTTTTAACGGAGTTGATACACATACACTGCGAAATATTTATGCGACATGGTGTCCCGGCGATATGGACATAGGTAAATTTAAAGATTTCTTCGCACATGCTCTGAAAGCCCCGTATGGATTCATCATGATAAGTTTACACCATCCGGCAACACGTTATCGAATTGGTCTCTATAAAATCTTTGATTAAAGAAATACATTTGTTGTATAATGAACCAGGAAAACATCAACGAGATTATCTCTACGATCGAACAACTGCAGCTAGATGATGTCGGCGTTCAACTCGATGTTGAAAAAAATCAACGATGATTTTGAGATGATACAGCAGCGACGTGAAGAGGGCAGATATATACTAGCGTCCGAGTACAGATTCATCAAATTACTCCATCGCGAAATGAAATTGTCATTGGCGGATTTACACGAACAACATGATGTAGCTAAATTTGTTCCATTGGCAAGCGCCGTTGAGGAAATACGATCAGATTTGTCTCGACAATATGAAACTCGAGCGGCTGTATATCACGTGAGAGACAGCTAAAGCGACTTGTGTTGGAGTCTACTAAGATTGCCGCAGAATCCGCCAAGGAATCCACAGTATAGCGACGTCACCGGTACCCAAAAAATTAAAAAAAATAAGATAGTAAAAACAAATTAACGCCCCCCCCCCAAAAAAAATGTTTGCTTTGTTGGGGTTTTTATTGTCATTGGTAGAGAAAGGCCTCAGGGTCTGTCACGCACATACAAACCAACAGTTATTTCTTCACCACATGTGCCTAATAAATTACCGTCTTGGTCGGTTAGACGAAAACGTATTCGTGACAGCGATGGATTATGACAGGATTAATGGGCACCTACACAATCAAATGACTCGGCGGGACATCTGGAGAAAAGCTGTAAAGAAGATATCCATGCTGGGCCTGCCCTAATGCTTGCTCAGCCACTGTATAACTACCGTCGACTGCGTCACAGACCAGATTTACAAAAATCGTCGACGTGACTTTGACAGTACCCGGCAATACAAGCCGACCACCCCCCGTTAGATCATTATTATGTCGGAGAATACTTTCTGGATTTTTTTTTTTTTTTCTCATTTCGCATATATCTTCCGAAAATATTCTTCAATTATGTCACTGAGAACTTCATCCATTCTATCCGTGCCCAACCCGAGTGGCTTGAACGTAGGCAGCTGGTCTTCTGTGATCTTAAAATAATTAAAAAATGCGTTTTATATTTTAAGCCGTTTGCACCCGTCATATTACCCTTGTGAATTGCTGTGTCTCTTACGGACGTTTGAATGAGTTTTGAGTCAGATTTATTTGATTCAGGTGCTGAACTAACACAACGATTTTACGTTTAAGATCATTTGGGTACTCAAGTATATATTTCTCCATCAGATCCCTTAGATTTCTTTATTCAGATCTATATTCCTCCGCTAATAAGCGGACTAATACCGAAGCAGGGTTATTTAATCTATGTATCACTCCAGGAAGTATTAAACCCTTTGAAATATATCATCATAGAACCATACCACAGTTTCTTTACTATCTGGTTTTTTTCTCTTTTCCGGTAGGGAGGATATACTTTAACATATCGTTGCAAATTTGTTCTATAATGGGCAAAATTTGGATTTTTCATGAATACTTGTTTGTCTGATAAATAATCAGATCGTTGTGGTGGTAGTGGTCCAACATAGATTGGCGCTTTCAGCGGCCATCACAGCACGGTTCTGATGGACGACTTATATATGTCGACAGCATAATTAGGCGTTGATATTTCAATGGCTGCGCTCAGCGTGGGCTCGTGCACCTTGATAGCAATATTTGATTCTTTTCCTGTTATAGATTTAATTCTACGTTGAAGTTCATCACTGACTAACTAGATTTAATAGGATCCTGTTGGGATGGTAACAACTTCTCAGACGGGAGATGTTTCAGCGCTGTGGTTTTGCGAGAATACCAGTGAATTATTAGCGTCCAATCCACCAAATGATTTTTCTCTGATATTTGGCCAACTATAATAAAAGTCGTAATTGTGCCAGTGCGATTTCAAGTGACCGACCGTTAGGAGCTTTTACCGGAGTTGGAAAACCAATATCGAATTCCGGCTGTGTTGACGTTGCTGATATCATTGTGGTCATCGGCGGTGTTGTGTTAGCAATGAATCTGTTCCAGTCGTGTGGTTATTTCTGCGGTCATTCTCATCTATACGGCAGATTCTAAATGTGGCGCCGGCAACGTTGGCACCATTGTTGCCCGCAACGGTGTGTTGGCATTCTTTTGATACCGATACTAAATATCCCTGGCCGTAGCAAATTCATTGTCTGATATTGCACCATCGTTTAATCCCGCTGACAGTATCGATGATATATTTATGCACGCATATGTCGCAGCGTAAGTTATTTCCGTGTGCTCATGCAATTTTTTACTGGCACATATAGATATTTTTTCGCGATGATATTGAGTATACCAGCAACACCAACAACAACAACGATGCCGATTCCAGTGGCCGAGACAGTGGCCGAATTGGTAAAAGCGTTCAGACTAACTACCGACAAGTGAAAAATAACTTCATGAGTTCGAGTCCAAAACACGAAAGACATATTGTCGGTGTTGCGACAGATGCTACTATAATTGGGGAAACCCTCGACGCATCAAAAAAAGATGAGATATACTTAAATGGGTAATTCTAAAAAAAAAAAAATATCTAACAGATGCAACTCGCCTGACCCTCCGCTTTCATTATAAAGCGCCAGGGATTCATTTGGGGGGAGGGGCGTGCTTGATCATAAATTTACGAAACTAAAATTCAGCCTGGAGAGCCCTCTGAATCTCTAATATTTCGTTTCGCACTTAGCGATTCACCCGGGGGAGGGGTTCGCGCACAATTGAAAAAGAAGAATGGAAAAAGAAAAATTCTCTGAATAATAATTTGCACTCAGCGATCCAACAATTGAAAAATATAAATTACCTACTATTTAAGAGATATCCAACATCAATCAGCCTGGTCGTGGGCTCCTCCTTTTGGTATTTTTTTTTAGGTCAGAATTACAGTATTGGTGGCTCTGTGAGTCTCTTATAAATTCAGGTTATTCGCGAAAATTTTTTGGTTTCTTGTTCATAGAAGCTTCTTATTCCACAATGGAGGTTTCTTGATGGGTAACAACAAATTGTCGGCCGCCATTTTTTGGGGTCCCCCCCCCCCATCATTTGCTCAAAGACTATGTTAATAATGCTAATATTGCAGCAAGACAATATGTGCAAGAAGAAATCGCTCACGTGCCCTCACCACCGCACGTAGTAACTACATGGAGCGTAATTGCAGGAATATATAGTCAAAAGAAGGAGGGGAAGACACTAACTTATTAACCTGAGCAAATGGTCGACTTATTTGAATTTCTCTTAATGAAAACGGCTTTGATAGACCTAATCGTCACATCTTAAAGGTGTGTGAGTCTGGATCATACTTGTTTATCATAACTGGATGCAAATGTGAATGAGGTAGACTGGTAATGTTGATAAATAATCAGCGGCATCTTGGAGTTTTGTCACTAATATCATGTATCGACAAATCTGGTCAGGTTGTAGATTTTTTCCCCATATACAGTATCAAAATCACTGGTCGCCGAAGATTAAATTCAGTCTGACGCACTCAACTTTCATCCAGAAGTACTTAACCGTCTTTGGTGTTTGTCTTTAAGATTAAATTTTATTTTTATGTACAAGTAATGGAATCTGACCGCGTCGGGGTATTAGACCAAGCGGCATCGGATGCTAACATTGATAACAATTTTGTTTCACTTGTCAATGAATATCTACTTTAAAGAGGTTTTACCAAACCCTAGTATGAATTGTCATATATTTTTTTAAGGATCAAGTAGAAATTGTTATTTGGTGTACCACAACAAAGTGGAAGACAGTTTGAGGTCATCGCACTTGCACGTGAAAATGCTTAAACGTTGACTGCAGCACCGGATGCAAAATTTCTCCGGGATTGTTTCTACAATGATGAAGCAGCATTCACCGACGTATTCATCCCAGCTAGTAGCGTTTACCATCGAATATTTTAATCCAACATTGACTCAACTGAGAAAAGAAAGATCTCGATTGTTATTCAACATGAACTCACTTGTTCTAGTGAAATTTATTGGACAAAGACAATTCGTTAAATTGTCAAAGGTTCTGGCCTAAATCGGTGTTTTTAAATGAGACGGGTGTCAAAAGTATTCCCGGGGCAAAATTTTTCAAATATAATTGTATGACAATTGTGCCGGTAAAAACGCGCGTGATGAGGTCTGCCTGTATGCAATTAAAATACATGGTTGTATTATTAGTAGAAGAACTATAACAGACCCTCAGTCTTACCATCGTGCAAAAAGTAATCGATGCAAAACAACAGCTGCGAAATGAAATTACCAAGAGAATCCCGTTGATCGCGAATTACAAACTCGCGTGATTAGTCGTAGTCGTAGATGCTATTTGCGGTCTTGCTGAGGCGGCAACAATTGGTCTTGATGTGGCAAGAATCACCTACGACTGCATTCTTGAATACGCACCTATTCCGAATTACTTGCGGCCACAGAAAGTAGTCTCAATAGCGCAGTAAACTGTACGCGGTGGCAAATGAAGATAAAATACAAGTGCGACTGTTCGAAGCAGTTCTGGCAGAAATGGAAACACACAGACAATTACGAGAACAAATAAGAAACAATGCGAATTTACAGAGAGAGAAACCCAATTAATCTTCACACAGATAACTGCTTATCGATCGAAAACACGTTAGTTCGCAGTGTGTGCATATTGATCGCTAACATAGGCATGCCGAAATAAGTAAACGCCCCCCCTCCTTTGCAGGATTTTGTTTCCTCAATTACAATAGAACAGTATGAAAGGCTGTGTTTTGCCATTTTTCGGAAACCCTTTGGGGCACTTCCATCTGGGCGAGACTCCACTCCCCGTGACTAGCTCACGTGGGTGGGCTGCTTACACCCCCCGCGGACAAAATTAAAGTGAACAACAGGTAATGCTGGCGTGGGGGCTAAATATGTCACGGGGGGGGGGGCAGAGGTTAGGATGGGTGGAATGGCCCCAAATGGCACAAAAGAGGCACAATGAACAGTTTGATACTTGACATAAGCTTGAACATCTTTGAGTTTGCGATGGGGAAATTCATTTACCACATACCAGATGATTCCAAAAGACGTTGTACGAACTGTGATTTAAAAAGTAATGAAGTTCCCAGCTCTCCATTACTTTTTTCTTTCTCACTAGTAATAAGTTTAAAATTTCCGTCAAGTAAGTCGATGAAGCACAGGTAATCTCCAAGTTCTAAAATTTTGACACGTATCACATATTTATGTTTTGGTCTTGTTTGTAGGTTGTATGATGTAGCACCAAAACATAAATAACATGTGATATGTCTTACATTGTAGGACTAGGGTAATCTCCATACTTTGTTGCAGGAGGCCTTCGATGTGTTTGGTCTCCAGAGAAGTCAATGGAGGTAAGGAAAGGTCACGCAAGTGTTTATACCACCCTTTTCTCCATGAGAATGCCTGTGTATCCATCGGTTATTGGCCTATTGTAAATTGCTGATGAATGTGTGGAAAACAGTATCACCCCCAAAGCAAGAGTAACACGTGGAAAAAATTCTCAAAGAAGAGTCCACGCCAAAACTCTTTAAAGAGAGGCCATTATGGCCGTTATGTACATGCAAGACTTAATCTTTTTTAATCCCACCAACACCCAATATACTCAGCCCTCAATTTCTAGAAATCGGCACGACGAATTTTATATTAACCATGTCGACTGTAGGAACGGATCCATAACTAGGAACTGTCAAAGGTCTCTGTGTAGGGCTCCAGAAATCGCAACATTTGTCTACACTGTCAAAAGACTATAACTATTGAATACTGCCGGTATGCGTAAAGACCCTCCTGTTTCTCCATTTGCTCTTGACTTCTTTTGGAAGTCAAATATATCCCTCTGTCCAAATTGTCATAAAACGATACATGTCAATCTCATTTTAGGGGTGAAATGTATGAAATGTCATATCGACTGAAAAGGTAATCTCCTTATGGGCTTTATTATACCTACCAAATATTGAACCACCTGTTTCTCGAAATCGGCTGGGTGGATTTTCTATATTGTTCCAACTGTTGGAACAGATCCCTAACCAGAAACTGTCCAAAAGGCGTTGAAATCAAAATCTTCTAAGTAGGGTTCACTTAGCACAAATATTGATATAATTGATCCACATTGTATAACTAGAGGTACAGTTCTCAGGTCCATGTCAAAACTCATTGAAGAGAGGATGTTAGGGCTCCTTATGTAGATGGAAGATTTAATTCCACTTTTGGACTGTGTAATCACCCCACCACCACCCCACTAACCATTTCTTGAAATCTGCTCGATTAATTTTTTTTTTATTTTTTTTAAATTTTGTTTACTGTTGGAACGGATCACTATGAACTGTCCACGAGACGTTGAAATGGAAATCCTGTTAGTAGGGTTTCAGTTATTACACAAAATATTGTTACGTGTAGGCTCGTACAAAAATAACAAGAAAAAAGAGTGAAGCCAACAAGCTTTGTATATTTTAACAAAATAATTTTTCCCTAGAAAACAATGTAAAAATTGGAAATAGGACTTACGGTTTGAGAATATAATCCAAAATTTAATCCTAAGATTGAAAAATACAAGTCCTATCACTAAACAGTTCTAATAGAATCCGGGTTCGAATCTCGATGAAATTCCAATATGAAGGCGATGACGTCAGATTAGGTCGTTGTACTAATGGCAACAGATCCTCGACTGAATCACAGTTTATGTTTCCGTTAAACTCCAGAATAAATTTCCACTGAATTTCTTTGTCCCAGAACTTTTATAAAAAAGTACACTTCTTTACCTTTCTAGAGAATAAATTATTAAATCCAAAAAACAGATGAAAAACAAAATGGCAACAACAATTATAAACACCTTGTTCCCGCAAGGTGTTAAGAACGACTGACTGAAAAGCTCTCAGAATGGGTATTAAACCCAACTAAAACACCATCCCATTCTCACGTGATAGGTCACGTGGTCTCTTAACACTTGAACAACGCAATAGAAAAAATGAAATTTGTCACGTAACAAGAACAGCCCTATCCAAGAACCAAATTCTGGGAGAGTGTATTTTGTCTGTTATGGCTTTGATTCCCCTGACCCCCCAATTATAAATAGCATCTGTCGCCGAATGCAAGATAATATATCTTTAGCATTTTTGGAGACTCGAACACACAGCGAGTCTACAGAAGTTGATCTGCGTGCAAACGCCTTAACACCTCGGCCACCGCATCTCTTATGAACATATAGTTAAATTTATATATATAACTATTCGCACTGTCTCACATGTGATTACTCTGGACTTGTATTTACTAATAGAATAAAATCAGTTATTGTAGAACTGTAGCGTGAATTTACTTCAATTTTTCAAACATAATTCATAAAATAATCGCATATTACATTTTCTGTATGAGATATCGTTTGTTAGGTCAAAATACATGTGTTATAAGAGCTAAAAATAACTTTGATTTGTAATTCAACGCATTTGTATAAACCGACTTGAATTTAAGGTTATCAGAGTCAAAAGATGCATCAATATCCCTCTCTGTTACAAATTGCTGCTTCACTAACAGCTAATTGCTTACAGAGAACAAATAAATCACTAAATAATTAACGAAAACAAAATATCTTCGTCGTCTGTAAATCAAACGTAGTGGTAAGGGAGATAATCGTTTAATTTGCTCTGCAGAGAGAGTAGAGTTATCTCGCTTTATTACATGTGCAATTACCTCAGACATGAAAAAATCAGTAAAAAAATAACTGCTCTGTTTGCGTTTGAGAGGAAGAATACATTTTCTATAATAAATGTATAGATTCCGCAATTGTAGATAGAGGTTGCAGATTAACAAAATAACTATTTTATCTTTGATTTTATGTCAGAGAATATAGAAGTATTTTATTTTATTACTCAAATATATTGTTATAAAAAAATAAATAAATTTCAGAATCATTATTTTTTTTCCTCTTAATTATAATATTTACTCAGACGTTCTATGAGCGTACATACAAATTAATATTTAGTTCTTCATTTCTTAGGTCAAGAAAGTTTCCTCCTTGGTCGGTTAGTTTGAAATTTATTCTTGATAATAATGGATTATGTACACGTAGATAAACTGGGTTAATTGGCTCAGATACAATTAAAAAACCGGGCGGGGCTTGAGGTGCAAATACATGTAATATATATCCTAAGCTGAGCCTGGTTAGACTTTGAAAGATCTACTTGATAACTACCATCAACTGCATCGCATATTAGATTGACTGCGATCGTTGATGTTATATTAACAATATCAGGTGAGATATGGCGTCTTCCACCGTATGGATCATTATTATGTTTAAGAATGGTTGGTGGCGGGATTAATTTTTTCCATGAATCACATATTCTTTTAAAATGTTCATCAATAAGATCATCAACTGATTTCTTTAGCTCTTCAGAGTTAAATCCCGGAATTACAAATGTTGGTAGCTGTTCTTCTGTAATTCCATAATGTTTAAGAAACACTGTTGTAAATAAACGTTTATAACTTACACGTTGAATTGGGCTGTCTTCATTAACTATGTAAGTATTAAAAAATCTATCTGCCGGTGCGTTTAATGTTTTTTTCTCTGTCAACGATAGCCTTATTTACATATTCTAAGTCTGATGCAACTTGATTCAAATGTTGTATTGTTTCAATTATTTGATTTTTTAAATCATCATCATAAAAAGTGTTGATGCCGGAAAATAAATTTCTTAGATCATTAAGTACACGTCCATGTTCAGATTTAATTGGTCTTGATTTTGAGTTAATTTCTTCAACGTTAATTGTTGATATTCTTGTTGTACCTTTCTTACCCTGAATGAAATCTATAAAATGAGTATAATGTGTATAACCACGATAAGAATCCTGATTCTCCATAAATGGATAAGTTTTTCGATATTCTGGGATTTTTATAAATTTTTTAACATCTATAACGAAATCAGATCGTTGTGGTTCTGGTGGGCCTTTATAAACTAGTTCAACTTCGGGCCAGCCTAACACGGATCTGATTGAAGATTGATAAATATCTACAGAATAATCAGGGGAATTTATTTCAATAACCGCTGATAATGTTGGTTCGTAAACAGTAATTGCTATTTTTGATTCTTTTCCTGTAATAGATTTAATTCTGCGCTGGAATTCATCATTGATTTGTTCTATTTGATAACTGCCCGTTGGAATACTAACTACTTGCCAATCAGGAGTTCCATCAGGCTTATTCTTATTTGCGAACACTAATGAATTATTTGGCTGTAGTCCACCAAATGGTTTTGAACTAATATTTGGCCAGCTATAATAAACTCGCAATTGTACTAGGGCTATTTCCTTTGCTGGAATTGCGGTTGGAAAGTTAACGCTAAACTCAGGATTGGTCGAACTTAATGATATCATAGTAGTTTTTGAAGGTGTTGTATTAGTGACGATCTGTTGAAGTAATTCTCTCGACGCTGTCGAGGACTCAGTCATTATTATTATTGTTATTATTTAATTCGCCTTGGTTATTGTGAGTGACTTTGTCACTAAATGTTTCATCGTAGGTTTTCATTATTGTTGCGAACTCCTCATCAGATATTTTACCATCACTGAGGTAGAACGAAATATATGACGATAATTTAGAATAGGCTGTTGTTTCTGTATGTAATTTTATTATATACTCGTGTAATTTATCATTTGTACACGTAGCTATCTTCTTAGCTATAATACTGAGAACGCCTGCTATAGTCGTTGAAGTTGAGACGACAATTGTTACAACTGCAGGCGCTGTCATTGTTATTGTTGATAATAATAATCCGGCCCCAGCAACAATAGCGGAAACTGAGTAAACAATTATATCAATGACAACCATACGTCTGCGATATTTTTTTACTTTTACTGTATAATCGTCGATTATTTTTTTTAGTTCGGTCAGACATTTACATACTTGATTATATCTGTGACGTTGAACGTCGATGTAGGACTGGGGTCCTTGGTTTTGATCCATTATACAATGACGTTAAGTAATTAATTAAGGAGTTTCAGCTACGAATTCCAGACACCACCAGTAACGTCTCGGGGGCATTTCCGTTGATGTCAACGTAAATTTTTCTTTGATGTTCTTGCTTAACATTACCAGTATAGGATTATGATATATATTCGGTGATGATGAAGTGGCCGCAGTAATTTCCAAACCGTACATGGACAGCCTGTATAACCCAGTTACTTCTGCGGTATGTTCTCGAGTTTTATTTTGCGGTGTCCATGTTGATGATCCTGATGCTACCGTGTACACGATATTTTTAATTTGTCCACGTGGAATTTTAATCAGATTAGTTTTTTTTAACAATATTAGGTATTCCACTGACAATATCATTGAGTTTCATGTTAACGTCGGCTAGTTTTATGTCAACGGTTGGTTGTTCCCCAAAAAATTCTTTAATGGTTTTGTTTATATTTCTACGAAAATTTAAAAACGTTTCTACATGTCTAGAAAAAGTATTATTGAGTGTAGTCATTTCGTCATTGATTGTTTTTAGCGAAGTTGTCATAGGAATTTCCTTATCATCGACGTATTTTTCCGTTGCAGCATCAAAATCAGATTCTGGTGTTTTAAGATTATTAATACCATTATTATTCATATTGAGACATGAACGCATTATACCGCCGTTGACTAATACGTACTTAGATTCTTGATCATCGACATATTTCTTTGTTGCGGCGTCTGTATCTGCGACTGGGTTTCCAAGTCTATAATTTTATTTCGATTCATGATAATGTGACCCGTGAATGAATCGCCAGCCTTCTTAATATAATTGTTGACTGACGTACCGGAATCTTGTATTTTACCTTGATCAGTAAAAGTAACGATATTATTAACAACCGCGGTAGGAATTGGCAGTTGTATATTACTTGTCTTTAACCGTCCTTGTTTATGCTGAAAAACAACGACTTCATTTTGATCCACACTTGTAATATTTAATAAATCATCGATCTCATTTCTGAGCTGATCAAGAGTTGCATATTTAGATAAATCAGCTTGCTGCTGAGCTTTACCACGAGATCTTCCGTAAATATCTACCATTATATTTATTAATGTCTGTTTAAATGTGACAACGTGGTATAATCGTGGACAGTTTGTGAGGTGGCTTTGTTGATTTTGATATAGCATCAAGTACAGCAAGTACTTCTCGACTACATATTGGCGGATCAGTTAATTTTTGTGTTGATAATGTTGAATACCATATTGGAGTACTTTGCACAGCGATTTTATCGCTGCTAACATATTCTAAAAATTCTTTTGGTGGTGCTAGTCCATATGAATCAAAATAAATAATTCCACGTGGATCAATTGCATATCCAACCCAGTGCGTGCCTGGGCCAGAGTTTTTATCGAGATTAATAATACCAGTTTCAATATTGTTTTTTTGGGGGGGGTAATTGATCACGCATAAAAACACCTCTGAAGTTTTTTATTTTTAATTTTTTAGCAGCATCGAGTAAATCAAAATTAGACATAGGCAGAATCAATGAACTGTCCCGGGAAGTCTTAGGCCCTTTCCGTACCATGAATATGGGGTCCCTGGCAATCTTAGACCCTTCCCCTTTTTTTGTAAGATTTTATTCCCTGACCCGTTGCTTTCTTTAATGCCATTCCAGCAGCGGTTCCAACAGCGCCTAATGAAGCTGCTTTTGCAACAGCTGGGGCTGCAGCGGCTATTAATGCTGGTATAGCTGCAAGAAGTGGAAATATACCACCTGTCTTAGCGATGTCTTTAATGGCACCCGCAGAAAGATTAAGTTTTATACCTTTATTTGATTTTTTGGCTTCATTAAAATTTCTAAACTGACGCTCGGTCAATGATAATTTATTTGCACCACTCATTTGTTCTTTCTTTAGCGATATTTTTATTCCACAGTTATTTTTTGATGGTGATTGTAACCTTTTAATCTGACCAGGAGTGAGACTAACACTAACGTGATTATATGACATTATAATACTATGAGCGATCTAATTACATGTTTTCTACTGGAGCATCAACGACTCTCATGCGACCACCAACACCTTCAAGTAACATTGATTTATCGCTAAGTATAACAGCGATTGCTCTGTAATTGGCAATAACTCCTATTGTCACACGAGCTCGAAAATGTATATCCACAACAGATTGTCTGAATAAATCCAAATGCTCCAGCGAAAAGTAATAAATTGGATACAACGTTGTAAAATCCAACTGGGATATTTGTAAACCAGTATCAACATTTGATCACGACCCGTAAACGACATCAGACGATGATATGCACGTGCTACATGATTTTGATTGAAATTCAGTAATATATCCTCGGATGGTTCTTGATGTCAATCTATTCTCAACGAAACCTCAGAAACACTAAGATTGTCAAATATCATAATACTATTCGTTTGACTGTTTACTCGTGCAGCATTCTGTAGTGCAATAAATATATGTCACGGTGCGGCTATTCCCTGCTGGGAGGCTATCTGCTATGTAAATAAACCATTAATATTACTCTGTGTAGCATCCGTGGTCATCGTTAACCACGATAATATTGATTTACCACCTTGATTCATGAAAGAAATTAATTTTTCTTTTTCAACGATAGATGGAGCTAATACTGGCATCCATAATGAAAGTTTGGTTAATACCACTTTACCTGCATCACCGATAGGGCGCCATATTGCATCATCATCGGTTGCTTTTCGTACGTGTACAACTGTGTGTTTAGCTCCAAAAATAATTTTTCGGATATTTCTGCAAAATCCAAAAATATGTGAAAGTGGAATTGCACATGAAAATGATCTCCTATTACCCTGTAACATTGATCGACGTGCTGCAAATCCTTAGTTAAATTCTGGATTTGGAAAAGGTAAATCTTCAACCTCATTAGAAGGAACAGGAGGAACAGCTCGATTATTGGGGCGTCGAAGAACCTGATTTCTGCTGTCAGGATGATCAGAAGTATCTTTTGAGAACATCATTGATGGACCAGCCGATCTTGAGTAATCGTCGCTGTATCTTGCTAGACTCAATATCGTTGTGGCGACGTCAACGTCCTTCTGAATTGATTCAATATTTTTTCCGTCAATCATGTACGTGGCGCTGTCAAATAACGCCATAATACCATTATTAACAAAACCAACATTGACATTAGCGTTATATTCAGTATTATCTGTTTTTATAATTTCACCTTCTACTTCAATAAATGCCTCAGCGGGCAGGAAATATCTACTTGTATCATGAACCTGAAGTTCAATTCTCCCACGCTGATCTGGAATTCGTGCGTCGTAAGAATAATATTGATAATCACGCATAGACTCATCTTTGAGTACTGGTGCGTCCATATCAAATGCGGGATCAGATATACGTTTGAACATCTTTATTATATTTGCTATCGTCTAACACGAAGACCACTTCCTGCAATTAGACTAGCGGTTATATTTTTTTCTTTTTCTGACATTGGTACACTAGCCAACTCTGCTAGTTTTTGATTAGCAGCTTGATTTATTATTTTACTGACATTTGCGGGCATCACTTCAGTACTGGGTAATTTCACTGGTGGTTGAGGTTTTCGTCGTATTAATCGTGCTAGTCTATCTTTGATCGCTGAAAACGCTTTACCAGCAAGATTACCAAGAACACCGGGGCCTTTTTCACGAACATCAATGGCCTTCATTCCCAGTTGCTTTGCAATCGGTATTGCCTTTGGGGCTATCCTCCTAAATAGACCCTGAATAATATCACCTTGTCCATCTCCGTAGGTTGTTTTATATACTGGTAATCGTGAATTTATTACCCTGACCATGGTTGGTCCACGTTGAGTACTATGTACGATCATTTTATTATAGTAACTACATTTAATTATTACTCAATCCAGTGACTTCGTCACTGTAGTAGCCATCGGCGATTTCATTAATGAGAGACCGATACACATTAATATCCATGATACCGCCTGTAAATAATCGTTTACAAATATCAGCTGCTTCATTAATTATTTCTGGAGAATTATTACCAGCTCGTTTTCCTCCATTGAGAATTTCCAGTCGCTCAACATCGGCAAGGATATTGTTGGGACAGGTTATAAGACCACTTCCTTGATTAGTAAATCCACTTCCAATATAAGGTTCCGCAAACGATTTTAATTCTTCTAAATACTTTTTTCTTCTTCATTTTCTAATCTTTCATGCTCTTTTAACTTTTCTTCTTTTTTTTTTCATTTCCCTTGTTATTTCTACTTCTTCTTTTGAATACAGAGCTGGAGGTGGGTATCCTCCCCTTTCATATATTTCCTTCAATTTTTTTTTTGTTTTAAATCTCGTAACGATGATAGTTTGTTAAATAATTCTTTGTGTTTTCTTTGTAATTCATCAATAGATACAACCGGTTCTTCTGTAGATATAGGAGTCATTTCTTCACGTGGTGGTGATTGTTGTTCTGGTTGTAATTCCAATGTTGTTTGAGGATCTGGCTGTGCTCTTTTTGTATATTTTCGTTTTGGTCTTGCTCTTTCTTCTTGTTTTGCTTTTTTTCTTTCTTGTCTCTCTTGTTTTTTCTGTACTTCAATTTGTTTCTTTTCCTCTCTTCTTGATTTGATTAAATTATCAATTTCATCAACATAATCCTGATATATTGAATCATCAGCTCTAGCTTGTTCAACATCATAACGTATACGATATATTACTTTTTGCCATTGTTCACGAGTTTTAATATCCTTAACGTGCTCAGGTTTCATCAATTTATTTCTTTGACTAAAACCATCCACAGCAAACTCAGATAATTGTTGTAAGTTTTTAAGGTTATTAATTGTTTTAACAGTATCTTCATTAAATTTATTTATCAGTTCAACATTACTACTTATTACAGGACTCTTTTGTTTAGGGGCTGGTGCTTCAGCGCCTTCAGGTATAAGTATCTGCTGAGCAGTAGCTATTTCAGCTGGAAGTCCCCGTAAAATCTTCTTTGTTTTTTTAGTTCTTTCTGC
The DNA here is from genome assembly GCA_016617855.1 of Megalonaias nervosa. Lineage (NCBI taxonomy): Eukaryota > Metazoa > Mollusca > Bivalvia > Unionida > Unionidae > Megalonaias > Megalonaias nervosa. The sequence continues at coordinate 9,438 of JAECUM010027171.1, read as the reverse complement.
TATTTTTCCAGTTGCTTCAGCAGTTTTTTCTAACGCAGAAAGAAGATCTTTAGTGGTTTCTGTAATAGGTTTAAATAATTGTTTTGTATCCTCTGCAAATTCAACTTGAGATTCCTGACGTGATTGTAGTTGTCGTTTGACAGAATTACGGACATGTAAATACTTTCTAATTGCCGCTAGTCGCTCTCAAGCTAATCTAGCTGAGTGTGGTTCTCCAATATTCATTATTGATAATAATTATAATGGCTGTTTAATTTATAGCAGCAGGGAGGGTGTGAAAAACAATCAATATTGAGTGACCCGGCGAGTAAACGAGTCGCATAAAAATTTGAAAAAAAATACTTCAACGATGGAATAACAAAAATGAGCTAACCCAGACGATTTATTGTCTGTTTTCAACCGTATGAAAATATACTCGGTTAGAGGCTTCAGTTTGACGTTATTGACCTTGTTTTTTCAGCCCCTGTAGGAACCTTTATTTTTCGTAAATAAGGTCTCCAGCAAATGGTCTGTTCACCCTCCATGCTGCTGCAGACTATGCAGTTTTACTTAGATGTTGCGCTTGCTGATAAAGAAGACAAAGAAAAATTCAGTGCTTTCCTATATATTATTGGTCAGGATGGTAGAGACATTTACAACACATTTACATTTGAGGCTAATGAAGCTGAAAAACTTGATCCACTGATCAAAAAGTTTGAGGATTATTACAGTCCGAAGCAGAACATCACCGTAGAAAGACACAGATTCAATACAAGAATCCAACAGAAGAATGAAACCGTTGACCAATATGTAACTGAACTTAAATTGATTGCAAAGAACTTCAAATTTGAAAATCTACAGGATGAAATGATTAGAGATAGAATTGTATGTGGGACTAATTCTGAAAAAGTAAAAGAAAGACTTTTACGAGAAGATCAATTGACATTACAAAAAGCAATTGCTATCTGCAGAGCAGACGAAGAATCCAAAAAGCAGATTCAAAGTATGCAAAATGAAGTAGCGGAGTCAGAATTTCATGGTGTGAAAATGAAGAAAAAAGAAAAGAAAATGGCACAACCAATGAAAGCGGAAATGTTATATATGAAATCAGACTCCAGATTATTCAACTGTGGTAAATGTGGCAAATTACATGCAAAAGATAGGTGTCCAGCCTATGGAAAAACGTGCTACAGGTGTCGAAAACAGCATCATTTTCTGAAATGCTGCAAGACAAAACGGGTGCATGGTATGCAAGAATTATCAAGTGAATAGGAAGAAACATCTTTTGTAGGAACAGTGACAAAGGCAAACACTGAAAACAGTGACAAAGAATGCTACGTCACTCTGAAAGTTCATGGTACTGATGTCAAATTTAAAATTGATACTGGCTCGCAAGTAAACATCATTCTAAATCACATTTTTTAAACAATGAACATTGACAACGTTGAAGTAAAACCAACTACGACCTGTCTCACAAGCTACTCTGGTGACAAATGCAAATTAAACTGCATGAATCAAGAACTTGATTTTTATATCACAAAAACAAACCAACCGCCTATTCTTGGGTTCAAAGCGTTTCAAGATTTGCAATTAATACAAGTTGTTTGCAATGTTCACAGGAATAAGGACAATCATATCGCGAAAGAATTTTCCAGTGTGTTCAAAGGTCTAGGATGCCTGAAACAAAAATATCATATCACAATTGACAAAAATGTGAAACCTGTCATTAATCCACCAAGGACGGTTCCTACAGCTTTACGAGAACCACTTAAATTAACTTTGGAAGAGATGGAACGGAAAAATGTAATACGGAAAGTAGATGAACCAACAGAATGGGTCAGTTCTTTAGTAGTTGTTGAAAAACCCAAGTCGAGAAAACTACGAATTTGTCTAGATCCGAGAAATTTGAATCAAGCTATCAAGCGAAAGCATTATCAACTTCCTACAATTGAAGATATAACCACAAGGATGGCTGGAACTAAGGTTTTCTCCAAACTAGATGCCAATCATGGTTACTGGCAAATACCCCTGGACGAGGAAAGCCAGTTGTTGACAACATGTAACACCCCATTTGGTAGATATTGCTACCCAAGAATGCCTTTTGGTATTAAATCTGCTCAAGAAGTGTTCCAGAAACGCATGGTAGAGTGTTTTGAGGACCTGCCTGGGGTGGAGACTGATATAGATGACATAATTGTTTGGGTAACTTCAAAGGTAGGTCATGATGGAAAACTGAAAAATGTTTTCAAGAGATGCCAGGAAATAAATCATACACTGAATCTGGAAAAATGCCAATTTGGACTAACAGAAGTGTGCAACGTGGGACACATGTTGACATCATCAGGTATTAAACCCGACCCAGAAAAAGTAATAGCAATCACAGAAATGCCAGCTCCGACGGACAAGAAAGGAATTGAAAGATTACTGGGTACAGTCAACTACCTAGCGAAATTTATCCCAAATATGTCAACACTGACAGAGCCAATCAGAGCACTTTTGAAAAGTGACAATGAATTTGTTTGGGAAACTGCACAAAAACATGCATTTGAAGAGATCAAACAGATTCTAAGCAAAGAACCTGTGTTGAAATACTTCAATGTTAAGAAATCTGTCGTTGTTAGTTGTGATGCATCAAAATCAGGACTTGGAGCAATGTTAATGCAGTCAGGGAAAACCATAGCATTTGCATCAAGGTCTTTGACAGATGCAGAAACAAGGTATGCACAGATCGAAAAAGAACTGCTTGCTGTGTTATTTGGTCTTGAAAGATTTAATCAATATACTTATGGTCGTCAAGTACAAGTTGAATCGGATCATAAACCTCTGCAATCAATCCTCAAGAAACCTTTATCTGCCGCACAGCCTATGTGCACATGATCATGTCAAATATACAGATTGCAGATACACAGTTAGAAGCAATAAAGAATGAAACTAAACGTGATGATAAAATGACCAAATTACGAGAAATGATTCAAAAGGGCTGGCCAAATGATAAACATCTCATACTATATGAAATCATAAATTTCTGGAACTGCAGAGATGAACTTTCAGAAATGGACGGATTAGTTCTAAAAGGAGAGAAGATTGTAATACCAGATGCTCTTCAGACAGAAATGCTAAAAGAGTTGCACAAAAGTTATATGGGCATTGAGAAGACAAAGCAAAGTGCAAGAGACATTATGTATTGGCCTGGCATGAATGCACAAATTGCAGGCACAGTGTCAAATTGTTCTACTTGTCAGGAACAGAGAAAATCAAATAAAAAGAACAATTGTTGTCTACACAACCTACTGCACCATGGGAAATGGTTGGAACAGATTTATTTATGTGGAATAATTACAACTATGTCTTGATGGTAGGCTATTGCTCCATATATTTTAAAGTTGCCAAGTTAGAAAATATACGAGCAAGCACAGTAATCACACACACAAAGTCAGTTTTTGCAAGACATGGAATACCACGAGAAGTAAGGAGTGATAATGGACCACAGTTCTCCTCAAAAGAATATGGTCAATTTGCAAAAACCTGGGGATTCAAACACACTACGTCAAGTCCCAAGTATCCACAGTCTAATGGTTTAGCAGAAAGAACAGTTCAAACTGTCAAAAGAATTCTCAATAAGGCAAAGAGAGATGGAAAAGATCCATATTTATCGATATTGGAGTATCGAAATACACCAACTGATGATATAGGATCTCCGGCACAAATATTGATGAGTCAAAGACTTCGATCGACTTTACCTATTACCAACATACAGCTACATCTGCAAGTTATAAAAGAAAGAAACCTAAAGTGGAAACTGGTTGAAAAGAAAAATCAGCAAAAGAAACAGTATGACAGAACAGCTAAAGAGCTTCCAAATCTGACTTCTGGAGACAAAGTTAGAATTAGAAGACAAGATCTTTGGGAACCAGCTGTAGTTGTCAGAAAAAGTAGCACTCCAAGATCGTATGATGTGAAAACCCAGGATGGTGCTATATACAGGAGAAACTGAGGACATCTGTTACAAACAAAAGAGAAATTACCAGAGATATATGATACATATGAAGATACTAACAAGGAGGTCACTGAACTGAATGACAAGATGCCATTAATCATCAATGAGCCAAAGCAGACACAAGAGATTCGAACAAGGAGTGGATGTCTAATAAAAAAGCCTGCAAGATACAGAGATTTTGTTATGTGAACTCGATAATTTTTCTCAATTACAAAAATTGTGTCTTGTGAATATTAGAAACTGGAAGTGGTCAAGGGCATAATAATACATCTGTTATATCACATCAGTTTATATGCAGTGATTACAACTGTACTGAAGAAAAATATTAGGACAATAGATTTTAGTGGCAATGCCAATATATCACCATGTATTTGTTTTCATGAGTGTAAGAATGTGACTGTCATAGGGCTAGAACTTAATTTTAACTACAATTAGTAGAACTTTTACAACTCACCAGAAACTATTTGAAATATATATTCATGTGCAAAATAGAACTTTGTAAAGTTTGAATATGTTTACAAGTTTATTATAAAAAGAAAAGGAGAAATGAATATGTGAATTTAAAAGAAAAGCACAAATCTAATTTTTAGAGGGAGTTGTGGTAATATATGGTATTAACATTCTGTTGCTACAAATGGTCTGACAGTTACAGGTCACCTAAGGTCAGCTCCAGGCTCTCACTCAAGTTGTAACCCTATATGCATTATGATAACATTAGGGTGAGAAGCTAGTTTGCTGTGTTTTCACTGTTTATATCAGTTGTAGTCTAGCCATTAAAGTAATTAGACCAAACCATGTTTTGTGCTATTTAGCAAAACATAACAATTATGTTACTGACAATATTCCCCTAAAGAGATCATATATTGATACAAAGGAACCCAATCAACATGAGTATCCTCTTTTAAAACTTTGTAAATCAACTGGATTTGCAATAGTTAATGGAAGCTCTAGAGTGAACAAAAATTTTGGATCATATACACATTATTGTAATAATTAAGCTAGTTGAACTCATTGATTTCTTGCAGTCATCAATTGTTGAAGGTGTTCAAAGAATTTGATGTCACAGACATGTTAGAATCCATACATGATACTACATCGTACTATAAATCTTAATGTCAAGTGTAGCTCAGAAGAAGAAAGTAAGGAGGATGATAGTCAGAACAATACAAATTTATATGGTTACATAAGAATAAAACCCTGTTTTCTTTATGCTTACACGACCTATTTTTATTTTTCTCTTATGATCAATATTTTCAAATGACTGATAAAAAGAGCTTTGATAGTGCAATAGACCCTTTAGTACAAATCATTTAATCAGCTGCAGATAAATCTGGTATGAAAAAGGTGGTCTGGAAGTTTCTTTTTTAATGGTCTGTGTCAGTACAAAAACAGGAGTGATTTGATAAGGAATGCGAAAATGCTAAATTAATATCAGTGAAAGCCCAAAGAAGCTTTAGGATTAATAGATCTCCCCAAAACTTGAAAACTAATCACTGCCTTGAAAAATGTTAAGGGAAGTTAACCACAGAAATGAGAGGTCAATATGAATCTACATTACAAATAGGCTAGTTTCTGCTGTTAAAAAAAGAGATTCCATATCATTTAGGAATTTACTTCAGTCAGGATCATGGCATGGCCTACAACAGATTTCCAAGCTAAAATGGTCTGAGCATTTTCTGGGCATATTTAGCCTTGACTCATTTAATACATAACACTCCTTGCAATATACAACATGGGATGATCTTGATGGATACCAGTATATTACTGACAATGAGATAAGAAAGTGATATGAAAACTGGCAAAGATCCAGGATTTGATGGTACAAGTTGTGCAGTTTTAAAGCCTCTGAAAATTACACTGTACCATTACTCATATATTTCATTAATGCAATGTTTAATGCCTCGTATGTTCCAAAAGACTGGTGTAAAGCTATAATTGTTCCACTTCTTAAACATGGTAATTACAGAGGAACAAGTCTGTTACCAGTTAGGAATAAGGTTTGTACAAGTGTTCTGAATAAAAGGCTCACACAGAATAAAACTAGGTAAAGAACAAGTGGGATTTATTGGAGGTTACAGTTCTGTAGATAACATTTGTTCTGAATACATTTCGAAATATTTGAGGAAGAAAATGGGCAGATTTTATTTTGCATTTATGTACACTGAGAAGGCCTTTGATAGAATTGATAGGAAAGCTCAATGGTATAAGCTGAATGTGTGTAACCCCGAGTATAAAGATGCTTAAAATGTTGCAAGCAATATATGCAGTTGCCTGAGCTTGTGTATAAACCTCAAATGGATTAAGTGATATCTTTCAGTGTCCATAGGTGTTAGACAGGGGTGCATATTGTCAACACAGATTTTCTCACTTTTTTCTTTTCTTAAATGACCTTCAAAGATGGTAACTGTGGTACTGACACAGAAAATATGTTGAAGCTTTCCTTCCACTTTATGCTGATGATCTTGTATTACTGGCTGATACAGCAATTGAAATGCAACGTTTATTAGAGAGACTTATCCAATACTGTCACTATTGGAAACTTAAGGTAAATCTTGATAAAACTAAGGTGGTAGTTTTCATAAGTACTTTGGGGTTGTTCTTCTCATTTAGGGGAATCTGGAACAAATTTCAAAACAAAATCTAAGTCAGTGCATGTTCTGAAATCCAAATTGATTAAATTTGGAAAACTGTCTGCAAATATCTTATTTAAAATTTTTGTCACAGTAATTTTGCACATTTTGACTTCTGCTTCTGAAGTATGGCCTTTGAAGCCCATGATGTAGAAAGTACAATAAATATGTTGTAATTTGTCTTTGTTAAGCAAATTGAGTCCTAACTGTTTTGTGCACGGAGAATTAGTTCACAACTCTCTTAACTCTGTATATATTGCCAGAGCAATTTAAATATTGGTTGAAACTACTTAAAATGTCAGACAATCAATTGCTCAAATTGTGTTATATAATGCAACACTCTTGGTTTGACTGTATAAGTAGTAGCTCTACAATATGGGCCCATAATGTTAAAAAACTTTTGCAGAGTTATGGTTTTGGTGAGGTGTGGTATAACGAAGGAGTGGGGAAGAAGGAGACCTTTATGAATAGACTAAAGGCTAGATATAATGATACCGATACACAAAATTGGCATGCAGAGGTGAACAGCATGGACAGTCTGAGATTATATATACATATTAAAGACAGATTTATGTGTCAAATATTACTCACTCTGTTTAAACAAGTCTATTTTTAGGAATATATACTGTAAATTGAAGGGGGAGGTACTTGATACTAAGATTAATTCAAGACACATTGAGAAGCTGAAGTATGAAGATAGACTCTGTCCATACTGTGAACTTAATATTCTGGAAACAGAATATAATTGTATTTTCTGTTGTCCAAGATTTACAGACATTTGTGTAAGTATTATCTCTGTTTAAGTTTTTGAACCCACGAGAAGCAAAATGTTTTGATGTCTTGAGAAGTAATCACAGAGAAACTATTGTTATCAGTTTGTATCTTTGTACTGTTTAGCAGGGAGAAAAGAAAACTAAAATGAAATTGTAAGTACTTACCCTGAATGCACTTGTAATTAATTCTTATGCTCGCCTCGTGTGTTTTTTTTATATGTATATATGTAATTTGGGCAGGTGGCCTATACTACTGAATAAAGTATTCTGACTTTTAAGAAATGTAAAAATGAGTCTATATTCATATTATTCATTTTAATTTCACATTTAAGCACAAACAAGTGGATATAAGCTCTAAATATTTTATTAAAAAAAATTAAAGTGTATGTTGTTTCAGTTAATTATTTATTAACAATATTTGATAAAAACAAACCACTCTACTAAACGAAAAGTTCACAATCAGGAGCATTCACCAAATATACAATTTAATAATTCACCTATATCATTATAAAATGCTTAGTCCAAGATATAAATTCAAATGTGACAAAAATTCTGAGACAAGTGTTATATGTCTCTAAAAAACTGAATACTTTAAAACCAATCTTGAAAGACCAACTGGTATGAGACCATGTGCTTTTAAAGACTACTGATTCGACAGACCTCCTGTCTTCAAAACACATTCACAATGATCTGATTTATTAATTATATAGTTTTATGAACTCTCACAAAAGAGGAACTGTTTTGAGAAACCATGATTTCTTGTACTGAGGAATGGTAATTCAAGACAGGTTCTACTTTAAAACATACTTAAAACTCAACAGCTATATCAGGGTTATATAACCTGCAACCTGAAGAATCTGATCTTCTGTTACATTAACTAATATATTATATATCATATGAGTCAATGGTTATTACAATGAGAAATAGGCACTTGTTCTTTCTTTCACAGTGACCTTGACCCTTGAGCCTAAAATCAAAAGGGTTCTTCCTTATCCCATTTACAAGCCATCCACATAGTTTGGTAGCTGCTTATGGTCAGCACCTAAAATCTTCATGTGGGAACCAAATTGGTAATAGATGGATGGAGAACATCATAATGGAATACACCTTATGGCTGGTGTATAAAGACATAAGACATACCGGTAACCATGTAATTGCACTGCTACAATAAAGGGATGATACTCTATCTGATACAGTGGGCCTTTTGATCCATCTAATTTTATTCTATTTTGCTGAGATACTATTATGTTTGGAAAATATGTAAATAACAAGTATATTCTGAATCTAAAAACATCTGATTCAGTTTAAACTTTACATATTCCCTCTCATAAATTCAAGATGATTTTGGCACACATTCCAAGGAATTTTTATGTTTGTATGAACCATAATCTGATAATACAGTATTTATTGTGATGTTCTCTCACAATTAATAATAACTGTCAACAGTTTTTTATTATCAATCAATACCATATTATAAAACTTGGTTTTATGTTGAATAAAGATTTTTTTTAGAAAAGAAACATTGCAGTCTGGTGCATAAACAGTACTATCCATGATACTCTGAACAAATTACATGCAGGACATGAACAGATTAAAGCATCTGGCTTTGCTTGTCAAATAAACCATATCATCCCCTTGATATCACTGATGGTGCTTTATGAATGACTACTTTTCTCAAAACTCTGTGACTTCTATTAGATTTTTATTGACTTTCAAAGCAATCATAACACTTATTAACCTATCCAGGAATCCCCAAAACTTGAGGTCTTTAAAAGATCTATATCAACCTTGGCAATAATCCATTAGCTACATTGTAACTCTTTATCAAAGGCTGATTGTGTTAACTGACACATTTCAGAAACTGTGTCCACAAAATGGATTTCCTTGACAGACTGGAGACCGTAAGTCTTGCTGTATTCAATCACTCCCTTGGCATAAATCTGTGCACATAACTGCTTTGGTACTCCAAATATTCCTGAAACAGCACAAAAGCAATCTATTGAAATTTGGCTAATTTACAGTACACACTACAATTTTCTGATGGAGGTTACTACTTATG
>JAECUM010027170.1:0-12302 GCA_016617855.1 Megalonaias nervosa | reverse complement strand
AAAAACCGTTGTGTTTGCAAAACTTTACATGGCTGTTTCTACAAGAATTACACCTTTAAATTTATTATGTTTCAACTAGTTTATTTCAACTTGTTGCGGATGAATGAAAATATTTTTATTGACTTAGAAATCGACGAGCCATAGCGACATCTGTTGTTTTACGTAAATTTATGTAAGCGGAAATTATATCCCCGATATTTCATTGCCATAGAAGTAATTGGTGAGTGAGTAGAGGTGAGTGGTACGCCACGTCCCTCTCTGGTTGGGAGGACATGTTGCCCTGAACATGAAGAGTGAACAACAATTGCTTCCGGGGGAGGCAATCAATTCCGAGAATGTTCAGTCCCTCCTTATGGAGGGGCCACACAGGCCGAAGATGCCAACAAGCGGGGTGATTAACATGAGAAGAAAGCCAGTATGGGAACGCCAAAATGCTTCCGTCATTAATTCCTCCAAGTAGGAGTAATTAAAGTTGGCCCATGAGGCAGAAACAGTTCGAACTGCATGGCTCTAAAACTCCCGAGGCCAAAACTCCCAATGGCACCTCAACGATAGGAACATCGCTCGGCCATTTCCGTCAAGTCTAGAAATAACTTTCGGAGCTTGACGGAATATACAGAGGATGACCTAATTGCCTAATGGAGTACAGACAAAAAAATAAAAATTTAAAAAATATTAAAAAAATAAATAACAAAAATACCATAGGACACTCCAACAAAATGAAAGATAGGACATAATCCCCTCCACCAGTCTAAATTTATCCCTTTTTAAACTGTTTTAACGATCATAAATATACAGGGCGTATTTAAGAGCAAAGCAATAATATTATTGGATAAGAATGAAATTCCAAAATTAAATTTAATATGAAGTATATTGATCATATGTCACACTTCTTCCTTTTGCCCCTATCCTGTTAAAATGTTTAAGAACTTAGAACGGCATACGGGATTATGTCCTTTCTTTCATTTTGCTGGGTAGTTTTTCAAAAGGGGTCGGGGTGGTGTGATACACGCTTGCAATAATAAGGTCCCAATTATTTTAACACCATCCCGTTTGTTTGTAAACCTTCCCCCTCCTCCCGATTTTAACAACAGAACGCATGAAGGATACAAAACGTAGTCATTTCTTTCATTGTTTTATAAGCTCTAACCGGTTTGTCTCCAGAGGGTTCCAAACAAAGTCAACTTGTTAGCATCTCGAATCAAATGGGAGTTTTTGGAGAAACACGGTCGCCATATTTGCTTTGGCCAGTCTGTTATTCTTTGTTTTCAAGGAAACATATATGATATAGTTCACCGCTGTTGAAAATCTGAACAATTCCGTTAATTTTGGATTCCATCTCTTTGAACACAAGTATACAAGAGTTCCTCCTATTTATTTGTTCAATTTGTTTTAAAATAGTATAATTAGACATTGCAAATATTGGACGCAGACGACGCAATTTTACAGAAATAGACCATTATTATTGTTATAAACCAGAAATGAACATACATACATACATACATACATACATACATACATACATGCATACATAGTGTTTCCCTTAGGAGTGCAAGATTGAGGGTCAACATTCCTCTTGGTGTGAGAAATAGGGGTCAAACTGAGCGAAAAACAAACTTTGGTGTCATTGATGGGGGTAAAATTAAATATTTTTGTTTCTCAGATGAGGGTAAAATTGGAAATACACACACACTCTTACGTGGGTACATACATACATGCATACATACATACATTTGTAAGTTGTTTTAACCTAAATTCTAATGATTTGTTGATTAGATTCTTATTATCATCACTCCTGTTATTATCTAAATTTAAGGTATATTTTAGTACTTCTCTAGCTTTAAATGAATTTCGGTTTGGGGTCCAAGGTTGACAGACTGATACAATTATTTGTGTACCTACAGTAGTACTTGCTATTTAAACATTGTTTGCGTCTGGGGGTTAGTTCTTTGACGGGACTGACAATTAAAGTTACCAACCCATTCATATATAAACATATGCGCTCTATTTTCAGTGGTGTTTATCAGTCTTCTATTAAATTACTAGCGATCTTACTCTGAAAGAGTCATGTAAATTCTAGATATACAACAGAGCCTACAGGTGGAAACATTTCAATATTTCAACCTTGGTTATGTGTTTCATGACAAATCAAATCAATGTAATATGCGGCCTTGGTTTCAGGAAGTACAATCTAATTAAAATCAGATCTGCCTTCACGCAGGGTTAATCAGATTGGAGCAAGTGTAGAGTTAATGTGATCAATCGGTGCTCACTTGTCACGAATTCAAAGATATTGCAGCAGAAGGCTGACGAGCTCAACCTCACACCACTCTCCTTGAATACTACATTTTTTTAAGTGGAAGTACTGATATGTGATGACTAGCTAAATTCGAGATTTTATCATAGTTTGATATGAAATTTTACTGAAAGTCTTTGCATTTGGCAAGCAGCCTCACTGTTGGTGTTGTAGAACAAGACAACACAAAAAATGAAGAAGAAATATTAATCTCAGGCGATGTTAATTATTTTCACACTAACACACTAGCATAGGGATATGAAAGCTCTAACAATCTAAATAAAATAAATTTCAGATGCAGTGTAATATTTTCCATAACATTCAAATAATTACGACAATAATATATAATACACAGCTCCCCGTACAATCCCCCTCACTACGCGTGTTTTGTTCCTATGAATGTCATCCAACAAAAGTTAAGATTTAAATGATATAAATAATACTACAATACGAATAAATATGTTAAAGAAAATGAGAGATTAAACATGTAGGTATCAAGGATTTCGATTAAATAGGAGACACTAAGATAAGATCATACAGGGAACAGCTTCTGCTATAGTTCGCGGCAGCTATTGAAAATACCAAAGGCAATACTGTTAAAGACATACGCAATACAAATTACATGAAGGAATCAGAAAAGAACAGCACCAGAACCATTACAGACTCTTTATGCGACAAAACAAAATATACTTATGAAAGTCTAACTTGGCACCGAGATTAAGCTGTAACATTTACAAACGGAGCTTTTTGGAGCAACGAATTATTTTAACAAGTTCAAGCTGCAAAATACAGTGCAAATAGTAAAGACTCAACACTTGTAAAAGGACCAAAACACTCTATACACGTAATCTTGCAATCAGATTAGTAGGCAATTGCAATCAGTCTTACAGGCAGTTGCACTGAATGTTGTAGGCAATTGAATCAAGCTTATTAGCAATTTCAATCAAGCTTGTAGGCAATTGCAATCAATCTTGCAGTCAGTTACAATACAACGTGTAGGCAATTGCCATCAAGCTTGTAGGCAATTGCAGTGTAACTTGTAAGCAATTGCAATAAGACTTGTAGGCAATTTTGCAATGAATATTATAGGCAATTGCAATCAAGCTTGTAGGCAATTATAGTCTAACTTGTAGGCAATTGCAATCAAGCTTGTAAGCAATTAAAAAATTACAATGAAGCTTATAGACAATTGTAATCAAGCTTGTAGACAACTGCAATCAAGCTTGTAGGCAATTACAATCAAAATTGTAGGCAATTACAATCAGACTATCAGATAATTGAAATCAAACTTGTAGGCAAATTGGTTTAAATACAAGATGTTATTACTCCCTAAAAGATCGAACTGAAGATATTAAAATAGATTATTGTGTGGAAAAGGTAAATGTAGTTCAAGAAGAAAAAAGCTGGGGAAAACTGATTAACTTCCTAGATTTGAACATAACATGAGATTTCGCAGGTTAACAGTTTTAACAAGGTAGAAATGATTACAACATTTAGTCAACAAACACAACTTTGCAACATAAAATAAAAACCGTTAATTAAACTAAACCAAACCCAACATAAATAATTGCAACGGTTACATAATATAGAACATTTACATTTTAGCTGGTTTTATAGAGGTTGTCAGTGTAAATTGCGACATTAAGGAAATCTAGTGGTTCTGTTGAACATACAATTTACCAATCAGAATACAGCTTACACGCTAATGGATGCTTGAAACTTCATTTCGAACAAATCGTTTCTTACGGTCTCTCATACGAAATGTAACACTTATTCTGAAAGGTTATTAAACATAATTGGACAGGAAATTCTATTAGTCGACTGAACATGAACTTTGGTTAGTGAATGTCAGATCCACATATAATAAATTGAGCTCGATTTCTATCAGATTGCCAAGACATCATATTAACATGAACAGTTAGCAACCATGTGTCAACGGAAAAGTGTTTAATAATATTGCAAGAGGTGGTAAGCAACGATACTACTTCATTAGAACGTGCGTGTAAGCACTAACAGATTCAAAGTACCATTAGCTAGAGATCAAGCTAGCTTTTCTCATTCACAAACAGATCCACGAAGCTATGGCATATCTTTTGATGGGCGAAAATAGGGAATTATATTCAGTTTGCAAAGGTGCTAATCCGAACGAATAAAACTAAATATTTTAAATTTCCGAATCAGCAATCTTTAACATTTAGGACAGAATCTCTTTGCCATATTCGATTTAGAAGAGAAAGAATCCTCCTAACAAAGAATTAACACAATCTTACAAAAAGTGAAAAAAGGAGTTAATATGGTTGCAAAACACAGAGCAAAGTTTTGCAGAAAAAAATTGTAAAGAATTAACACAAACAAGGAAATAGCTCTAACATCGTACAACACATGGAAGAGTTGGCAAGATTGTGAAAATACAAGCAAATTTGTTAAAGCATTTGAACAACCATGGAAACGTTTGAGGCATCAAAACGAATGCATGACAATCGCTTTCCTTGTCAACATTGATAATGTTGGGACAATGGTAAGCGATACAATACAGTCAAATGTTTGAAATTAAATAAGGATTTAACACATATCACATACCTATACAAAGAAGAGGAACTTAAAAGTAAAAATACAGCTATACGGACCAGGGATATACATCGAAACAATAACACAGGAAGTAATAAAAATAGAAGAGTTGAGAGAGGGGGGGGGGGGTTAACACTGTAGAAGCTATAAAATAAATTATGTAGAGAAGTAAACAACCATACACTTTATAATTATTTCTGTGTGTGTCTGCGGGTGAGTGGGTGGGGGAATTTAGCTCAAACCATCTGTTTGTGAGAAAAATGATGGAAAATAAGCACTAAAACAAATAGACGCTAGAGCTTAGTTTAGCTTTAAAGTTTATTGTATTTAAAACGACGCCAACGAAGGCAATGCTAAAACTTATTGATACCTCTGGCAATAGCTTGGGATTAAGATTTGATCGTTTTTAATATTAGTGATCACCGATTGTTTATATTTCGTAGGTAAATGAAAATAGTCATTTCAGAGTTTCTACTGACACAGGAAGGTCCTCTTCTGTTCTAAATCTGCTATTTCGACTAAGACGTGTGATGTGACCTTTTATGTTCTACTTTTACTTTTCCACGGCTTTTTGATTTCGACTTCACTGCGAACGGGCAAAAGTCAATGCATCTGCGACTGAAAGAAGATGAGTGGTTTGTGCACAATGACATTTGTCCTACACCACATACTTGAATGAAACTTTGTGAATAGCTTGCGCATTGCCTAAAGGCTAAACTTGTAGAGTTTGGGGCGTAATTGTCCAATATCAAGATAACTATAAAGAAAGAAGAGGAATGGTTTACATTTAATAGTTATACACTTAGCTACAAGCCATCTTCAATAAAAAGCATTCGCATCATATTATCAAAAACATTTCCAACTATAAAACAAAACATCAAAGCAAAACTTATGGTAGGTCAAACTTCATCAAGAAAGAACTTAAGAAATTCAAATAATTATTTAAAATGTAAAAAGCCATGTTAGTATAATGCAAACAGAAAGAAAATTATGAAAAGGAATGTAATATTTTCACAATTATTCTCGATTGTTTGCTCGTCAAGTTGACGCATGCAGCTAGATTCGTCTCACAGCTCTGATCAGGAAGGGCACTGGGGAGTAGATTATTCCCAAAATTCCCTTCCGTTCCGGAAGCCGCTTGCCCACTACTGGAAGAAATTCGAACCTTTGAATAAGTGCGGCTAGAAAGAGGAATAACTCCATACGAGCTACGCGTTCTCCGAGGCACACGCGTCTTCCGATGGAGAACGGAATATGTTCCTCGGGCTTTGATATGTGGCCATCTGCATCCAAATACCTTTCTGGTCTGAACACGTCTGGATCTTTAAAAGTTGAAGGATCACGTAGTACAGAATCAAGATTTATAAGGATTACTGCTCCGTTAGGAATGCGGTATCCCCGAAATTGAATTTCTTTTGATACGGCGTGAGGCAGTGCAAGGGGACTCAAGGGATAGACTTTCATTATTCCCATGATGGTGGCCTCCAAATATGAAAGATGTTCTTTATCTTTAAATTGGGGCAATCTTTCTCTCCCAGCTACTTGATATATGTCCTCGAAACACTTCTTCTGAATCACTGGAAAATGGAGAAAATGAAGCAATGTCCATTGTATACATGCTGCCGTTGTTAAACATCCAGAAATGAATAAATTTCCGATCAATATGTATAATTGCGTGTCAGAGAAAGTGGAAAGTTTGCCTTCTTGTTTCTTTCTGCGAGCCTTGGAGATATAGAGGTCAATGAAATCATGCGTAGACCCTTCCTCGAAAGAGTTCTTATGTTCCTGAATCAAACTTGTATACCACCCTCTCAATTGTTTGAAATTTCTTTGACATAGCTTATTTTTAAAGAATCCCCAGGAAAATGCTGGAGGAAAGGAAAACAATTCACCAAAACACTAACATTACCAAGAAGAGTCGCCCCTTTATCCAATTTATCTATATGACCCCTAAAGTTATCGTCTGCGTGATTAAATCTTTTGCCAAACAGTATCTGTGACATAACATTGACGACGCACATATTCACTGTGCCTTTAGTTTGAAATGATTGGTCATTTTGTTCTTCGAAAAGCTTGACCAATTCTTGCGCTTCCCCGAGTATATTCTGTTCGAATGACGAGCGCTCAAATCCGAACTCCTGCAACGCGGTCTAAGCAAATCGACGGTGCTCCTTCCACTTATCTCCGGAGGTGAATATTATTCTGCTATTTTTGTTAAGCGTCTTTGAAAGGAAGTTTATCTGTCTGTGTGAAAATATGCGACCATTCTGAACAAGAGCTTCCTTGATAGCGCTATAGCCATTGATTACGATAATCAGTTGACTACCCATATAGAAACTATATATATCTCCATATTCTTTCCGAAGTTTCCGAAAATACTCGAGAATATCCTTGTTAACAAGAGACAGAAGGTTACCAAATATCGGGAACACGGGCTTTGGGAATGGTGGAATATCATTTGGTAATTTGGTTAGGTATTAAACGAACAGAAAGACCAAGAAGAAAAAACACAAGCTGTGGTTACGTTGACACTGTATAATAACTCCTCAAACATGTTGGATGATTCTGGCTGGCTTATCATATTATCCTTTCCTGTCACGTTTGGTGGCCAAGTGATGCTATCACATGAAAATGTACGCAATAACTGATAGGTACTTTTGTCCGTAATAAAAAGTTCATCGTACAGGCTTGAATGCACGTCTTTATCCTGTCTAGGTTGGCACTGGGAATGCTTCGCATGCCTTCCATAAACCGATGAGCATATGCTCTAAGGCGTTTCTAGTCCAGTTAGTATTACGATCAATGGAAACCTGTTTAACAAGTATTTAGATTTTTATAAATTTGTTTTGCACTAGAATATTTTCTGCAAACGATAGCAATAAAAATTATCGTTTACAAGTGCCTTTTGCTGAAAATTGTATTCAAAGCGTTTGAAGTAACAAAAAAAAACCTATCAAAATTATAGTCACTTGTGTATGGTACCGTGCATAAGCAGAAGAGGCGGTGAAAAGACCACTTTTAGAACAGTCCATTCGTGAAAATAAAACATCCAACGAAAATGACACACAAGCGTCAATAACGCTAAACCGAGACATCTAACCGGGTTGCACTAAATCGAGGCCTCTAGAGGGTTAGCGCATTTTTGTCATTTTTTTTTTTTCTCTTGACTCTTGCGTGTCAAATTTTTATGCGTACTCGTTTACCGTAACATATATAATATTGGTGTTTTAGTGTGTTCCTCGGGAAGATATCGGAGCTGGATTTGATTGTTTGTCTAGCATCACATCATCGTATACTACGATTGTTGAGATCATCTACCAACCACGCATCGTTGATGTCGGTGATGAAACCAATAATATCATTGCCGTCCTCGTCAAACAATTTTGCATTTTCATTAAAATCTTTAAGTACGTCATAGCATCGCTGCTCATCTGCAGATGGTGCCACTAAACACAACGTATCCCACCTCAGCCATCTCATTATCAGGGTAAGGAATAATTGCGTCTTACCAGACCCAGATGGACCTATGATAATTGCTCTGATAGAATTTGGTAACGCTGGATGATGATTGATTGGCTCTTGCTTTCGTGTCGCTGACAATCAATGACATTCATGTTGTAGGAATATATAATAATTGTATGGATTTATATTATATTAGATGCAGAGCACTCACTCCCACCATTGGATTAAAAACAATAACGACGAGGAATAAAATGCGTGCACTTACAGGCAAGTTGAATAATCTGGACCAGAAACTTTTACAGCCACAAGAAACGTGTAAATTAAAGCAGCTATTATTTCAAGATGATCACTTGTTTCCATATGTTCCATCACGAACAAATAAAACTTCTCATGACTTTTAAACAGGAATGTTTGGAAAATTAAATTCATTATTTATTGGAGAATGATTTCATAGAATCGGGTAAAGGTGACTGGAGTTCACCATGTATTCCTGCACCGAAACTAGATAATACTTTTCTCATGTGCACCTACTATAGAAAATTGAACAGTGTGAGCAAAACGTATTGATCTCCATTGCCAAGAATCGATGACTGCATTGATAAAATTGGAAATGCAAAATATGTCACTAAGTTTGACCTTTTGAAATGATTATGGACTTTTATCAATATGACGTGTTGCCGTTTGGGATGAAAGGTTCGCCTTGTACTTTTCAACGTTTAATGAACACGATTGCGTCTGGTCTAGATAATTGTGACGCTTGCATCAATGATGTCATCATCTACAACGACACATAGAAAGATCATTTTGAGACGATTCGGAAAATTTTTGATAGACTCAGTGATACAAATTTGACAAAAGTAATAGTTAGTTTTGTCGTGCTTGTGTTATATTTCTAAGACATATTACGCGGACAAGTCTAACCAATGGATGATAAAGTCAAGGCTATCTCTAATTCCCTGTGCCAATCAGTATAAAGCGACTTATAACTGATAAGTTAAAAGCCTTACTTAAGAGTGCACCAGTTCTTTCAGTCTCAAATTTCAGTCAATAATTTAAAATGTCTTTTGATGCAGGTGACGCTGGGTTTGAGTATCGATTCAAGAAGAAAAAAATGATGTAGATCATCCAGTGTGCTAGTTTACTTAAAAGGTTAGATAAGCACCACAGAAATTATTCCGCAATCAAGAAGGAATGTTTGACTTTTATATTGCTTTGCAACACTTTGAAGTGTATATTAGTTCAGCTCGTCTCCGATTATTTTTAGTGATCACAATCTCCTTACTTTCATTTGCAAGAATAAATCTCAGAGATTTATTAAGATAGAGTTTGATGTTGCAGGAATCAATATTGACATTAGGCACATCGAGGGAAAAGATTGTCTAATTTCAGATGCACTTTCACGTATATAGAAGTATCTCTTGTGTAATTTTAATCAAAAGTTTATTTAACTAATAGTTATAAAACGCTTTAGTTTTCTTTTTATGAGGGGAGGTGATATGTATAATTATTTTTTATTTGTTAGTTTTTCTCCATGATTATATGTTATAATTGTGTTTTGGACTTGACCTTGTCCAAAATTAAATTCAATGTGTTCCTGACTAGAGACACTGATGTTTTTTAATAATCTTGTTTATCTAAACAGTGTTCATTCATGCTGTAAGGTCATAAAGCAGAATCAGTTGTATTGTTGTTTTCAGAATGGGAGGTGGGGGGGATAAAAATATTAATTCAAATTATTTTCACTGTAAATACAAAAAGTGCTCTTTAATAATATTCTTGGACGGAGACATTAACTGGGAATTATAATTCATTCAGATTTATAAAAGACTGTTGTCGCATCACTACGTTACAGGCAACTACATGCACATCAGCACCTTCAGTGTTGAATCATATTTCGAACACCACTGGAATTTATTTATAACCTTATTCAATTGGACTGGTGGCAGTTCGTACTGCATGACCCCTAAAATTCCCGGGTCCAATTTACGAAACTATCAACTACCACCTCAACAGTGAGAGCATCGCTTGGCCATTTCCGTCAAGTCTAGAAATAACTTTCGGAGCTTGACGGAAAATGCAGGGGATGGCATAATTGCCGAATGCGGTACAGACAAAAATAAACCTAGGACACGCCCCAACAAAATGAAGGATAGGACATAATCTTCTCCCCCAGAATACGTTTAGCCCTTTATGCGCTTTTTAAACCATCATAAATATACATCTTTGTGTATCGGCTTGGACTCTTTGAAGTTTTTATCGGCTTACCTTCATTAGACACAAGACGTTTAGTGTACATGTTAGATCAGACAAGGAGATACCTAAAGATTGTTTTGATCAAAAGATTTATTGCATGAGCAAGTGCTTTGTCACCTCTCTTACATAAGTACTAAGTTTACCGTATTTGACCATCATTGTTTTATTTAGGGACATACTTAAAAGCCAAGCAATAACATTACTGGATAAGAATGAAATTTCAAAAATAAAAATTTAATATGAAGCATATTGATCATATGTCACACTTCTTCCTTTTGCCCCTATCCTGTTTCAAAATGGACCAGTATCTTGGTGTCCTTTTAAAATGATTAAGAACTTAGAACAGCGTAGGGGATTATGTCCTTTCTTTCATTTTGCTTGGGTATTTTTCATAGAGGGATTTTATCGGAGTAGGGTGATGTCGTAATTATTTTCACACCGTCCCGTTTGTTTAAAAACCTCTGCTCCACCCCTGATTTTAAAACAGAAGGCATGAAGGATATAAAACATGATCATTTCATTCATTGAGTTATAAGTTCTAACCGGACTGTCGCCAGAGGTTTCAAAGACAATCAACTTGTTAGTGTTTCGAATCAAATGGGAGTTTCTTGAGCAACACGGTCGCCATATTTGCTTTGGCCAGTCTGCCATTCTTTGTTTTCAAGCAACACATATGATGCAGTTCATCGTTTTTGAAACTCTCAGTAATTTTGGATTTCCATCTCTATGAACTCAAGTGTACAAAAAGTTGCTCCTATTTATTTGTTCAATTTGTTTTAAAAATAATGTAATTAGACATTGCAAACATTGGATGCAGACGACACAGTGTTTACAGAAATAGACTATTATTATTATTCTAAACGAGAAATGAACACACACACACACACACACACACACACACACACACACATATATATAGTGTTTCTCTTAGGGATGCAAGACTGAGGGCCACAATTCCTTCTTGATTTGAGAAATAGGGGTCAAACTGAGTGAAAAAGACATTTTGGTGTCAGCAGTAATGGGGGTCAAATTTAATATTTGAGTGTCTCAAATGAGGGTAAATGAAAATACACACACACGCACACACACGTGCATACGTGAATACATACATACATACATACATACATACATACATACGTAAATTTGTAAGTTGTTTTAACCTAAATTCTAATGATTTGTTGATTAGATTTATATCATCGTCAAAACTTTTATCTAAATTTATGTTACATTTTTGAACATCCTCAGCTTTAAATGAATTTCGGATTGGGGCCCAGAGTTGACAAACTGATAAAATTATTTATGTACCTACGGTAGTACTTACATTTTAAGCAATGGTTATGTCTGGGGGTTAGTTCTTTGACGGGAATGACAATTAAAGTCACCCACCCACTCATGCATATATATATATATATATACATATATATATATATATATATATATATATATATATATATATATATATATGTGTGTGTGTGTGTGTGTGTGTGTGTGTGTGTGTGTGTAAACAGATGCGATCTATTTTCAGTGGTGTTTATCATTCTTCTATTAAAATTACTAACAAGTTTGCTCTGAATGAGCCATGTAAATTCGAGATATACAAAAGAGTCTACAGGTAGAAGCAGTTCTGTGTTTTAGCCTTGGTTATGTGTCTCATGATAAAATCAGATGAATGTAATAAGCAGCCTTGGTTTCAGCAAGTGCAGCCTGATTAAAATCAGATCTG